>UCOH01011377.1:10293-27798 GCA_900474275.1 Synergus japonicus | reverse complement strand
CTTTTTTGTGTGCCTGTGTAATTAACTTTGTGATCTGTAAAATTTGAAATAAATTTTACAGCTAATCAAATTTTATCACAGACATGAGACGTCTTTTGGACATCTATTGGACTGACATAGAAGATGTCCTAAGGAGATATTTAGGACGTCCTCAGGATGTCAATGTCTTTATGTCTACTGGGTTATAGCACTTAGAGAAACAGGACAAAGGATTCTTGCCACGTGTATTCGGTCAAGCTGCATGAAGGGCGGGAAGGGCAGGAAGCCGCTAGAAAAGGAAATCGGATCGGAACCCCCGTAAGAGCAACAAGGGTCGCATTATGTATTATATTATCCAGAGGGAAGTCCCGAAGGGTGTCCGGTGGGTAACGACTGTTATTATCGCACCCTGACACACTCTCCAGTAGGTATATAACATAAATGGTAAATTGTAAATGGTAAATCCACCTCATCCGCGTCCCGCCCGGTCTCGCTTTCCCTCATTTTTTCAGCAAGTCCTAACTCGCACAAACGAATCAAATACGTTATTTTTTGATATCACACATAACCGTTGTTAGAAACGGTTACAAAACACAGGGGATGAAGCGGATCGAGGGAAGAGAATTTCATTGTGTAATTCGCATCCCTCTCCTCATTCCACCGAACTCGATTCGGCTCCCGGGTTTTGAAAAGGAATGGATTTTGGATATAGTATATACTCTTTGTCTCCCTGCAGCGTTTCGTCTTTGTGTTTTGTGTGTGTGTGTGTGTGTGTGTGTGTGTGTGTGTGTGTGTGTGTGTGTGTTCTCATAGGCCAGGTCAACTATTTTAATTCGCTTCGAATCCAGATAAAGAAAGGATGAATGGAGAGCAAGAAAGAAATGGTGAGATAGAAAAAAAGAGATGGAAATAAAAAAAAAAAAGGTAAAGAAATAAGAAGACTATGTACTTATAAGTGAATAATGTCTGCTATGAAAATATTGTTGAAGATTTATCATTTTTATTTAAAATCAATTATGTATTTCAAGTTTTTGTGCTTTTTTTTCCATTTTGCTTTTGACAATTTTGAGTTTATGGTTATTAGGGTGATGAAAAAAATACATAATTGGAGAAGTTAAAAAGACATAGCGTAAAAATGACACATTAAAGGTCAGAGATTTGGATTATTTTGAATTTTGGGAATTTCAAATGTTTTCCCTATCGTGAGAACGGAGATTCGAAAATGATGGCGATTTTTATTTATACAGTTTTCAGCTTCAGTTTTTGTTACAAGTTCTGACGAGGCCCTAGTCGGCATTTCTATTTCTGATGAACATATATCTATTTTTGATATACCAACTTGTTGATGCTAAAACAGGGCATTGAAGAGCTTTTAACGTTGAAACCAAACATCGGATAAAAATAGGAAAATCCCTACATTTTTCACGCTTTATGTAAATATTTATGTAAATTACATTATTTATGTAAATATCCTATATTAAAAAAAGGGATGTTACCAAATATATCGAACACATTGTTATGTCAAAAATCTGATTGGTTTAGAAATTGCGCGAATTGTATGAATTTATCGAATTTGAAAACAATCTTTAGACTATTTTCGTTTTCAAAAAGTTTATTAAGACGGACAATACTAATTTTACAAAATGTATTGAAATTTTAGGAATATTAAAGGATTTCAAGGAATTTTATGAAATTTATTCTGCTTTTCAGAAATTTTAAGCTATTTTTAACCAACTATTGTGGTTTTATACAATCTAAAGAAATTTAAAGAATCTAAAAATCTAATAAAGTTTTCATTGGATTTTCAGGTAATTCAAAGTATTTCTCGCGATTTCAAGGGATTTTAAATAATTTTAAAAGATTTAACGATATTTTGCGAAATTTTGCGTAATTTTGAGTAATTTTAGAAACTTTAAAGTTTTTTTAAGGATGATTTTCACGATATTTCTTTGATTTTCAGATATTTTAAGGGATATTAAATCCAATGAATCCATTTTATTGAAATTTCGTTGGATTTTAGTAATTTTGGGATTTTGAGAAATCTTAAAAGATGTGAAGATTGATATGTTGTGGAATTTTAAATGATTTTAAAAACTTTAAAGATATTTAAAGGGATTTCACACAATTTCATTGGATTTTTAGATATTTAGAGGGTTTTAATGAGATTTAATGGGACTTTGAATAATTTTAAGGATTTTAACAGGATTTTTCGAATTTATTGAGATTCCCTGTAAAAAACGTCGGATTGAAAAAATATTGAAAATTATTAAAATTTTAATGCAATTTGATCATATTTAATGCGATTCAATTCTGATTTGTGTTGCATATCATTCTTTCGCTTTGAAAAGTATTTAAAGCAATGCGAACTCTCGATTAAAAAAGTTTTCATTTCGTGAAAAATTTGTCTCTCATTCGATTGCATTAGAAAGTATTAAAACGAATGTGAAGTATATTACATTAAAAAGCACTGCTAACAAAAATTTTTATCCTTCGTATTGAAACGCATACAAGAATTAAATTTTATATAAGAAGTATCGCATTTAAACGTTTTCGGCCAACCTCCAATGCGAAACTGACACATAACAGAATTCACGTAAGAAATTGTAAATGCGAAATAATACTTTTGAATTTTACGTTTTTTACAGGGTTCCTAAAATTAGACTAGGAATTACAAATTTTTATATTGCAAAAAAAATCACATTCTCCTACACACGTCACGCTTCCCGACGCTTGCGAACGTCGCGAAGTTTGCACCTATTTGTTTTTAAATTACTATAAAATGGAATGGAATGCAAACGAAAGCTAATTTATTTAAGGTTCTAACGACCATAAGGAGCACATTCTCATCAGGGCACTCGTGCTTCGCGCTCGATATTTTTGATATGTGTTTAAATTTTCTCAAGTTCCTTCAAACAAGTTTAAATCATTTACAAGTAAAAAATGTTTTGCGTTTCTTTGAAAAGCTTTAAAATCAATAAAGTTGTCTAAAAATCTGTGTAAATCCTTATAACTTCTTTGAAATAATATTACTTTAAATCTTTTAGTATTTTTTACGATTAAAACGAAAATTATTTATCTAATTAAAATATGTTTAAATGAAAAATTTGTAGATCTTTCGAAAGCTAATAATTTTTTTGATAATATTTTTTATATCTTACGTTCTTAGGTGGGGAAATTGATTTTAAAAATTTCTTTAATAATAATTTTCACGATTAAAACGAAAACTACTCATCCTATTGAAAAATGGCCAAAAAAGAACTTATAGACCTTTTTAAGGCCAATAATTATGTTTCTTATCATTTTCTCTGTCTCTCGCGTTTATGGCTCAAAATTTGAATTCTAGATTTTTTAAGGAAATTCAAAAAGTTATTATGCCTATCCTATAGAGTGTTCAAAAAGAAACATTTTTCATCTTTAGACTTTTTTTCATATCGTGCGTTGTTTGGCTTTTAATTCAAGTTTTATTTCATTTTTTTGTATTTTCAAAATATTATAAGTCTTTCAATTTTGTTTTATCCAAAAAAGTCATTAAGAAAAATTGTTCCTCTTTTTAAGTACTACGAACATTCGTCATTAGAATTTTTAAATTAAAAAAAAAAGTGGTTTCAAAAATTTTCAAAATGCTCCAACTTTTTAAATTTTTATTCAAAATGGTTGGCCAACGGATTTGACCTTCATCTTAGGACACTAAAAGAGTATACCAAAGGACAATCCAATCGATCAATTCTTTCGAAAGTTATCGTGCTCACAAACTAAAAGTCTACAGACAGACACACAGACACACAGACAGACTGGGAGCAGACAAACAGACAGACAGATTCATTCGTAAAAACATGTTTTTCGGGTTCAGGGGGTCCCAAAACGTGGACATTTGATGAAAACTGGGGGGGTCAAATTTTACACAAATCTAATACATTCTCTCTGATGAGAATGTAATAAAAATCTGAAATATTTTGCATATTTTTGAAATCCCTTAATTTTAAGGAATTTGACTATATATTTTGTGGAATTTTAATTAATTTGATAAACTTTTACACATTTTACGAAATTTCATTGAATTTTAAGGTATTTTAAGAGATTTTTTAAGATTTCACACTTAATTTTGAAAAATGTTAAGGAATTCGAAAGGGTTTTATGAAATTTATTGAGATTTTAGAAATATTAAGTGATTTCACAGAATTTCGAGGAATTTTATGAAATTTTAAAGGATTTTACAAAATTGCATGGAATTTTAAGTAATTTTCAGAGATTTTACAATGTTTCATAGGATATTAAATTATTTTAACGACTTACGGGATTTAAAGGAATTTACGAGGTTTCATTAGATTTTCAGGAATTTCAAGGAATTTCATAAGACTTCAAAGGATTTTTATTAGTCTTTTTAAGGGTTATATAACGAGTTGTTGAATTTTAAGAAATTTTATGGAATATCAAGAAATATCAAATGATTTTACGAAATTTAAAAGAATTTCATCAGATGTTGAAGGATGGCTCATTATACCTCTTAAAATTACACAAAATTTCATGAAATTTCGTTAAATTATTGAAAATTCTTGAATATCCAATATAATTACACCAAACCCTATCAAATTTGTGGAAATTTTTCCTTAAATGTCCTTAAGGGGGTCGTCACATGTGACAAGCGTTTTTTTTCTACACTTTTTTATGAATTCTTTTAAAGAATAATACAGGCCAAATTGTCTGGTTTTTTGGGGGTATATTTACGAACTATTCAATAGTCATTATAAATTTTTTTACGTTAAAATGTACAGTAAAATCGACTGTAGACATCTGGATTGTCATCCGTATAAAAAAAAGTTGGTGTCTGGTCAACACGATTTTCACCATATTCTTTTCTGTTATTTTTTTAATAAAAAAAAAAATAATAAATATAGATATCACAATAATTCTGATTCACACGGAAACTATAGATGTTCTGAGTATACCATATAAATGTGAACCCAATCGGTCAATTAATTTTTGAGATATCGTGTTGACCGATGTGAAAAAATGACGTTTTGAGAAAAACGCGTTTGAAAGTTTGGGTATGAATGAAATAAAAATCTTTTCCACTTCGTAACGAATCCGGATTGCTAAAAATCCTTTCACAGAAAAAATTTTAGATGTGTTTAGAAATCGATTTGTGCAAAAAAACCGATATTTTTGACCCATCACATGGGTTCAGGGGGTCCCAAAACGTGGACGTTTGATGAAAACTGGGGGGGGGTCAAATTTTACACAAATCTAATACATTCTCTCTGATGAGAATGTAAATTTTTATTTTTTAAATTTTTTATTTTCTTATAATGACCAAAAAAATGATCTTCACGAAATTTTAGTGAAATCAGTTAATATTAACATGTGCCTCAAAGCGCTCAAATTTTTTAAGCAATTGTAACAGGTGGAAAAGTACCGACGAACTCGAAATGCAGGTATTTTTTTATATTTAACTGGTATCCTTTGGCTCCGACATTTTGTAACTTTGCAAAAAAAATTTTTTCTTTTAGATGTGTTTTTTTAACATAGTCTGAAGATCACAATTGCACAGATCCAAAATATTGGGGTGAAACATAAACAAAATACCTGCACTTGAAGTTGGACGGTACTTTTCCCCATGTTAATTGCATAAGAAACTTTGAGTGCTTTGAGACACATGTTATAATATTAACCGATTTCGCTAAAATTTGTGGAGATCATTTTTTTGATCATTATAACAAAATAGGGGGATGAGACAAAGAAGAATCGAAAAAAAACTACCAAGAGTAATTATGGAACACCCTCATTAACATATATTTTGTCCATGTCCTATAAAGAAGTCTCACGTCCAAAAGACGTGAGACATCAATTGGACTGACATGAACGTCCTAAGGATGTCTTTAGGACGTCCTCAATATGTCTATGTCATTTTGCCCACTGGTATCCCAGTGGGCACGAATCCTCCAAGACGTTTTTACGACGTCCTAAAAACGTCCTAAGTCAGACTAAATAACGTTCTAAAAACATACAATATTCAATATTGACTTAGAACGTTTTTTTGGACGTTCTAAAAACGTCTTTTAAACTTTACGTCCTAAAAACGTTTTTAGGACGTTCTAAAAATGTCTTTAAATTTCGTGCCCGCTGGGATAGTAAAAAATATAGTAAACCGCATTTAGGATGAATAGAGATTATTCAGAAAAATACAAATTATGATAAATATAAGTATTCGATAACTTGATTTTCGACCATATTATGTATATGAAAATTATATATCAATTGGACTTTGGATATGTGATATATATTCATGCGCCTCGGCTCGTTCTTCAGAATCTCTCAACTCGTCTCAATGTAATCGGAAGATAACAACTTCTGCTCTTCTCTTCGTCACCTTGCGGTACATCATCTTCGCACTGATTGTTTTCCTCCTTTTTTTCAGACGCAGTTCTTTCCTTGCGCCACCCTGAGTATTGCAGCTGGGCGTACAAGACAAGGATATTCGTTTCTTTCAGTGAATTTATTGTTTAGCATATGAATGGTTCGCGTACGTACCGTGAACCCTTTGGCACATTGTAAAGAATTGAATAAAGTTTATAAGGAAGCAGAAACCTGTTCGCACTTGTGTTAGTGTACGTTTGGGTTTGGGTTTAGGTTTGGATATGGGTTTTCACTAAAACCGCGCGAACGCTTTTTACAGTGTGAGCGTTTTACCGCGTTATTTTTTACCATATAGATTTTACGGGATGCGCGATCACATATAATCATAGCATGTGTATGTATTCGTATGTAACATGTATGCGTGTGTGTGTGTGTGTGTTATATCGTTCATGAGTGAAGCTCAACCCTCACACACATTAAAGAGCCAGGTGTTTTATTTCGAACCGTGGGACTCAAAGAGATGCTTGCACTACACATGAACAACGAAAACACCACGCGTGCTGCGCTCGCGTCCTTTATATATATATTATATTCACACACATTGGCACATCTTCCCCGCGGGTTGAATGGAAAACAGGATTTATTTTCTATGGGGGCACACTACTTTTATTGTACATTCTTATTCGATCGAATATAACGTACCTAAGAGAGCAGAGCTCTTTCCTTCCACAATTCTTTGATCAAGTTTTTTTCTCTCTCTTATTATTTCTCTATTCCTTTTTCGGCTTCGGATTTTTATAGAGCCATATCGCACCAAGAACGGGAAAAATCCCGATGGGCTTGTTTTTGGGAGAAAAGTTTTAAATGTGCATTTATAGGGCAATGATATAGTAGTTTTATCTCACTAATACCAATTTTTTGATAATGAATAGTGATGCATGTCGATCGAGCCGATCAAGATTTAAACGAACACGAGAAAGATGATCATTTATTTTTAACCAAATATCAATCGGATCGTCTCGTAGAAACGAGCATCTCGTTAAATCGATCGAACCGAAAAATAATTTTAAAAAAATGTTAATATATTAATTTATTGAATGAAACAATATTAATATTAATAATTCTATACAAAATACATTTTTAATGCCTATTTTTATTTTTAGTTGGATGAATATTTCGGGATAAAATAGAATTGGGAAAAAAATTGCATTCATTTGAATGTTTAAAACTTTTGACAGATAAAACAAATGAAATTGATTGAAAAGGATAACCTGGCTATAAGATCCAAATTGTCCTCTGTAACTTTTTCTCCTTTGTCATTATCGTTCTTTCTATTCCTATTAATCGGTAAATCCATGTCACTCTCTTTAGACATTTTATTTTATTTATTATTCGAAGTATTAAAATTTAGATTTGTCAAAGTGTGGCATTTGACGATTTGTTCGTTCGACATTTGAGGCGATATAAGACGAGCAAAAACAATTGAAAAATCGAACTTATCGTTTCGACAAATTTAATGATAACCGAGCACGATCGAACGATAACGAGCATTTCTCAGCTCGACATGCATCACTAATAATGAAACAGGGCATTGAAGAGTTTTTTACGTTGAAACCAAACATCGGGTAAAATAGGGAAATACCAATTTTTGCAAACATGATTATTTATTATAATATAAAAAATGATTATATTTATATATTGGAAAATTTCGAGGGGTTGGAAACTCGTGAAATCAGGTGTACACTTGCGCTGAAATCTTCTGAATTCTCCTGAAATATCTGAAATCTCCTGAAACCTCTGAATTCACGTGAATTCACTTGAATTTTCTTGAAATCTCCTGAAGTCAGTGAAATCTTCTGAAGTCATTGAAATATCCTAAAATATCTTGACGTCAGAAGTAGGTGTAGGGGAGAGGTGCTTACAGTTGTTCGGTGTACACAGAGAATCGAAAGAAATATCTAGAAAGCTGTTAAATAAAATATTTTTTAATTACTAAATATCTATGACTTTATTGCATAAGCATTTTTTAGAAAAGTTACATTGCAGATCTTTGCGTATTTTTTTTTTTTACGTTTGTTTATGAAATATGTTTTTGACACATTGCAATGATTTTCTTCAGAACTCTATCTAACATTTAATAAAATAACAGGACTTTTAAAAAGTTTTTCACTTGTGTATTTATACAATTTTTTATCATTATATTCATCCTATTTTATGGAAACATTGGGTTTAAATATAGATTTTAAATAATATATCAAGATTTAGTGAACGAAGTTCCGGGTACACAGATAATCACACTAAGAATCTGTTTTGACAATATCGAGATTAACGTTGTCAAAAACCAAGAGGGTTTTTTTTCTGATGGTTGGCAGCTTGGCAGTACATAAAAGATACTTGAGCGGGTATTTTAGTGTAAATAGTAACCAAGCATATATAACGTTGGTATCACTAACATTTAAAAAAACAACGTTCAGAAGGGAATTAACCTGCAATTTAACATTAAAAACTGATCATTAAAATATTATATATTTTTTAGTTAATATAAAGTAATTTGAGATCCTTGATAGTTTTCGCGAATGATAACTTAAATAATTAAACTTATCAACGAGAAAAAGTAAGTCAAAAGCTTTATTTATTGAATGTAATGAGTGATTATCTGTGTCACACAGGAAAGATTAGACTTCAAATCTATGTATATATCTTATTCAATTAATTTTAAGCAGATCACCTATAAAGTTGGAAGTTTTTCTGACTCCCTGTGGGCACCTCTCCCCTACAACCCCCGCTTGGCCGAGTTGTCAACCCCTCGGAAAATTTAATAATTTGTATAGTGTTGACAAACACGGAGAAATATATTTTTAGGAATTTTAAACATGTTTTCATAAAAATTATTATTAAACTACATTTTATGATTATATTATTTTCATAATTTTTAATAATTAGAGATTTAAAGGGATTTTAAAAAGTTACAAGTAATACAAATATGTATTAAAGAATACTAAAACATTTTTTTTTGTCAACTTACTTCAAAATTTAAAAACTTTTTTGAATGTTTTGAATTTCCTTAAAATCACTTGAGATTTTTAGAAATCATTTGGCTTAAAAAATATTCTTAAAATATTTGTCTTTAAAAATATTCTTAAAAAATATTTTAAAATATTTTTAAATAATTGAAAATTCTGAAAGTATTATAAACTTGTTTTCGAAATTCCTTGAAAACTTTAGAACTCCTTTGGCCTGTTAATAACTCTGATATTTCTTGAAAATTTTTTAATTCTTTCATATACTTTTAAAATCCTTTGACATTTTTTAACTTCATTTAAAATCCCTTGCAATATTTACAAATATTTTTATTTCTTGAAATATCTTTAAATTCCTTAAAATCATTTAAAACCTTGTGAAAATTCTGGACAATCCATAAATTCTTGGAAGTTTTTTTACAATCCTTTAAAAATTTTCAATATCATTAAAGTTCATTGAAAAAATTAACAAAATGTGAAACTCCCCTGAATTCTTTAAACATTCTTTAAAATAACTTGAAATCTATTTATATCGCTTCAAATTCTCCTGAAATCTTTTAGGAAAACTTGATATCTATGAAATCTTGGAAAATATCTTAAAATCCTTTTAAATTCCCTAGAATCACTTAAAATGTCTTGAAACCCTTTTCAATTCCTTAAAATTACTTGAAATCTTCTTAAATTCCTTTAAAATTCTTTAATATCATTTAAAATCCCTTCAAATATAAAAAAAATTGTTTTCAGAAAATTAAATATTTTAATAACCAAATATATTGTGAATAATGATTCCGTAGAATAGTTTTTTTTTAAACACTAAAGCGCTCAAGGGATTTTATGGGAATTTAAATAATTTTATGGAATTTGATGATATTTTGGGAGATTCTAAGTAATTTTATAAGCAACTTTAAGATCTTTTATGATTTGTTAGGTAATTTGAAGAACATTTATTTCTAGAAATTTTTAAAGGATTTGGTGAGATTATATTGGATTTTCAAGAATTTTAAAGAATTTAACGAAATTTCATGGAATTTTGAGTAATTATAAGATATATATATATATATAATAGGTTTTAATTAACTTTTTTAAAGGATTTGATATGGAGATGAAAAATACTTCTTCTGATCAATAAGTCACAAAAAGAAATAATATTACTTAATTATATTCTTCCTGAATAATAAATTTATTATATTTTTTAATAAAAATACTTATACTTCTACTAAAAAGTACATAAAACATTGTTTTTGATATATTTAACATTGATAATAATAATGTAAAAAAGAAAAATGTGTACGGAACGCGGTATTCCCAAGCGGTCACCCATCCAAGTACTAACCGCGCCCAACTTTGCTTAACTTAAGTGATCGGACGAGAACTTGTGTTTTCAAAGTGGTATGGTCGTACCAGAAGTTTCTCGTTATTGATATCGTACTCAATACATTGAGATTTTTCAAAATCTCGAATATGAAAACATACCGATAGAGAAAAGGGAATTCCAGAAAAATATTAATTCACGAATAAAAATAATATTACCGAAAATGCTTATTAACAAAATTTAAATATTAAAAAATATGTATTTATAAAAGAAATTTGAAAGTTATGGAAATTTCAATTTTTTTAATATAAAATACCCGATTATTCTCATTCACATTCATATATTTTGTTGAATTTTAAGTAATTTGAGAATGTTTTAGGAGATTTTTAGGTATTTTACAAAATTTCATTAGATTTTAAGAATCTTGAAAAATGTTAAGGAATTCGAAAGGGTTTTATGAAATTTATTGAGGTTTTAGAAATATTAAGTTATTTCACGGTATTTCAAGGAATCTTATGAGATATTAAAGGATTTTATGAAATTGCATGGAATTTTAAGTAATTTTCCGAGATTTTACAATGTTTTATAGGATATTAAGTTATTTTAACGGGATTTAATTTTTTGGGATGTATTGATATTTTGGGAGATTATAAGTAATTTTAAGCAACTTTAAGATGTTACATGTTTTATGAGATATTAAGTAATTTGAAGAAAATGTTTTTTCAGCAATTTTAAAGGATTTGATGAGATTATGTTTGAATTTCAAGGATTTTAAAGAATTTAACGAAATGTCATGGAATTTTGAGTAATTTTAAGATATTTGATATCAATCCTTGTTCAGGATTTGACCGTGGTGAGGAGAGGGGAATAGAACGAAGTCAGAGAGGGTGAGAAAGGAAAATAGGGGGGGCGAATAACGTGAGGGGAATAATGACGTGCGACTAGGCGAGAGAGGAGGGGTGCCGGGACTAATTGGTATTCCACTAGCCCGGTCTTCCAGCGTTGCCGAGCGGTATTCCGACTCGGGTGTTGCGCCTAATGGTATTCCACTAGGCGTGAGAGAGCGCCGGGACTAATTGGTATTCCACTAGCCCGGTCTTCCAGCGTTGCCGAGCAGTATTCCGACTCGGGTGATGCACCTAATGGTATTCCACTAGGCGGGGTGCTGAGTCTAATAGTATTCCACTAGCTCAGCTTGTTCGCAGGGCGGTATTCCGCCCCCAAACAATCTGACGATTTCTCGTCTTGCAGGCCCTTTTATACTCTAGGGGTCCAAAGGGTTTGCGTGGTGAGGGAAGAACCCTTTTGGTGGGAGATGCGTGGAAAACGCTTTCACGGTATCCGCGTTTCTCTGAATCCCCGGGAGATGCGTGAAGAACGCTTTCACGGTTTCCGCGCTTCTCCGAGTCCCCATCACGCGGTATTCGCCGTATTAGTAGAAATGGTCTTCGCCGCGCTGTCTGAGTATTTTGTGGCCAAGATTATTTCTACTTTTCTCTAAATTAATTCTATTTTAACTTAACTCTAATTTTTATTTAAATTTAATTCCGAGAGAGCAATGTCGTTGGGGATTTTTGCGCCTGGGCGTATATCAATTTCCCCCTTTCTCGGATAGACATTGCTTACTCGGACCTATCCTATAAAATCGCACTGAAAAATTAAAAATTAAGAAAAACAAGAAAAAATTACTAAGAAAAATCATTTATAACTAAAAAAAATTATGTGGTAAGTAAAAGTATTTTAAAAAGGAAAATTAATTATCCTAAGAACCTCTGGTCTTTTTAATCTAAATGCTTCACGCGGTTGTTCACCGTCGTGTCTTACAGTTCTATCTTAATCTAACTTATAACTATCGCACGGTGGTCCTGGGCATCTTCTTGATGTGCTGAGGGTTCTTGGTGCTTCTTCGTTGTGCTAGTGCGGCGGGGCATCGACTAATCGGCTATGGAGCCTGCATAACTCCATCAACAGGAACCTGAAATCTGTAGGGTTTCTTCTTTGGTACGCAGTTGTTCGCCGTCGTAGTTCCAGAGCTGCGGAAGTAGCTTGTTTAAACGTGCAAGTAATATGTATGGTATTGTATTAAAAGTTCAGGTTCATTTGTTAGTTTAATTGATTGTAAATTAAACACATATTCTTCTTTAATTACTTTATTATTTAACATTCATCTAACTTATTACACGTATCGTTTGTTAAAATAATGCCTTAAAGATTCGCGTGTTACGGATAAATTGTCCGGTCCGCCTTTACTTAGGGTTTGTTAAGTTCCGTCTTAACTGAAGGTTGTGACCCAAATGGGTTAGTATAGACTACCGAGCCAAGAGAATTTACAAGTTCAGGTGGGAGGAGAATCATAAACGCATCCATTGGACACTCCCTCAACTGACGTCACAAATTCTTAGGTTTTTCCCAGCAATTATTTGTATTTAGAACATTTTAAAGAATAACAAATCTTTGATGGTCAGGGTGGCAACCAAGATCGCAATAAGGTTTTAAAAGTCGAAATAAATAAAAGTAAATTAAAGAAATCTCCCTCGTCTTTCTCTCTCTCTCCGCACCGTTCCGTAATACCGTTTATCTGAGAGAGAAGGACTCAGGAGATAACATCCGTCTCAACCGCCGGTGATACGTGACTTACGTTACGACGTCACTACAATATTCGTTCGCTCTAAATTACAGGTACTGGGGACAGACTAGGTTCACACACACTTACGCACCGACACCCGCTCGTTCACGCACACAAAACTCACACCTTTATAATAAGTCATTATTCTCATTTGTTACCATTCAGTCAAATCATTCATTTAGCTTTTAATTAGAATTGTAGTTTTATAGGAAAAGTATAGTTTTCTTTAATTTTGTTAAAAACCAACGATTAAAATTATTTCTTGCCCTTAAAGCTGACCCTGGCTCGACTGAAGCGTCCGGTAGGACAAAAATAATAGAAGTTTCCTAAAGTACAAACGTTGCTTAGGTGTCCAATAAAGGACGACAAAAAACGCAACGTCACAAGCGGATACCTTTTTTTATTTCTTGATTGCGGCGTTCTGTTGGATTTGCCCGTGGGTGATATAAGGGCGTGGTCCAGAATTCGCAATCCCAGCGTTTACAAGCGTCGAGCCATTTACGGCTGACAAACTGGCGACCATTATCGCTCAAAATTTGTTTAGGGTAACCCCATCGTGGAAAAACTTCTCTCTCCATGAGAGAGATACGTACGGTGGCAGTTGAGGATCCTATTGGGAAGATCTCCGTCCATCTAGTGAAAAGATCTGTTACGACCAGGACAAATTTCTTTCCAGCTGAGGATGTGGGGTAGGGGCCATTAAATCGAGAGGTACAGTGTCCCACGAGTTTCTTGGTATCCTCGGTCTCAGTGCGTCTTCTCTAGCTGATCTCATTGCCTTTGTACAGATACAAAGGTGGCAGCTAGCTACGTATTTACGTGTTTCTCGGCGCATTCCTGGCCAATAGAAACGAGATTGTATATCTCTCAAGGTCTCATCCATTCCGGGATAACCCGCAATAGATGCGTTGTGATATTCCCAGATAACCTGTTGAACGAGGTCACTTGGTACTCGTAGTGACCAATCTCGGCCGTCTGGATGTTGTTTCCAGAAGCTATGGTTGTCCAGACGATGCTCCCTGACGTATCGTTCTTCACATGCGTTTCTATTTTCGAGGTTTTTCAGTTCGTTCCATCTTTCAACCTCCCGATTGACCACTGGATCATTTTGTTGTCCTTCGCAGATCTCCTCGAATAAAGAGCGGCCTCTCAAGGTGCAGATTCTTGGTGGTGCGATGTCTTCATGGTCCCTAACATCGGGGAGTGGAGGTAGCATGGTTTCCAAGTCTGGCTCGCCTGGACATGGAGCATCAATAGCCGGATGGCGCGAGAGTACGTCGGCTAGGTCGTTATCCTTTCCAGGGCAATGCTCTACTTTAAACTTCTGACGGTGCTTTACTGTCAGTTCGAAGCGTGAACGGACAGTCTTCAAGGTATACTTGGTATTTTCGGATTCCCCAAATGACAGCGAGACATTCTTGCTCGTTGCAATGGTATCGAGTCTCGGCTGGTTTAAATTTGGCGCTTGCGTATGAGATAATGTGTCGTTGTCCAGCATTATCCATTTGGTATAGCACCGCTCCCATTCCTCGATCGCTGGCGTCGGTTTGAAGAATATACGGACGAATTGGATCGGGACGGTGCAGCTTAGGGGGTTTCTCCATTATTTTTTTCAAGGAGTCGAAGGCTGTCTGTGCAGCGGGGCTCCATTTGTATGGTAGATGGGTGTTCAGCAGATTCGTGAGGGGTGCAGCTACTTCAGCGAAGCGTGGCACATATTCTCTTAGCCAGCCACATGTTCCTAGGAAGCTTCTTAGTTGCTTGCGGATACGAGGTGGTTGGGGTTCTTGAATTGCTCGAATGTGTTCGGTTTGAGGTTCGTTTCCATCTGCCGTAACGACGTGTCCTAGGTAGTCGAGATGGGTTTTGCCGAAAAAGCACTTTTTCGGGCTGCAAGTCAAACCGTAGAAATCGAGTTTCTCGAATATGAGAGCTAAGTGTAAAAGGTGCTCCTGCACGTTTGCTGAATAGATGATGATGTCATCCAGATGGAGTGGGATCTGCCAGTAGCCACTTTTTAAGTCCATTGTGGAAAAGATGCGAGCCTGACTAGGGATGGTAAAGTCGACTTCGACTTTAGTCGAAAGTCGACTTTTTCCCGTCAAGGTCGACTTTTTCGGAGTCGACTATCAACTCCTGAAGTCGACTGCTAATCGACTTTTTATGGTCGACTTTGTTTCGACTACCTAACCTAGACCAACCCGACTCAGTGCGGACATTGATTGGGCTTACGGCTGAAGAAATTCTCCCATTGGTCAATTTAATTCAATTTTGAATCGCGCGCCAGATTACAGTCAATTGTTTGAGAGCCGCGACTTTTCAAGTTCAAACACGTCAAACGTCCTTTCCCTGCTTTATGTACCGGCATCAAATCGCTCCTCGATCGTTTGAATGAAAATTTAAATTTTATATTTATTTGCGGAATAATTTTATTATATTTAGTTATTGGTTATCATGCCTCCGAGTGCTGTGTGGTGTTATTTAAAAAAAATTAACAATGGCACCAAGGTTAAGTGTAATAAGTGTCAAGCAGAACTGTGTTATAATAACAGTACAACCGCGTTAGCAACTCATTTAAGTGCTGTACACAAAATTAACATTTCAAAAAACAAACCGACGAATGCTGCAAAAAGAATGAAATTTTTTTCATTGGAAGAAGAAGGGCAAGAAGAAAGCGGGGAAAGCAGTGCTCTTTCTCAGAAATCTCAGGACTCTCAGGAGGTAAGAAAACTTGTATTATATTTACTGTATTTATTATGTAACTATTATTTCAATTGTTTAATCTCATGGCGATTTGAGAGCAGAGTAAATAAATTCTAATTCTTTAAACGTTTTTTCGGCACGTTTTATGTAAACCTGGATCGGTCGCCTCCGGCGCATTTTTTAATAATTTGCACTGATAAAAAAAAATCGGAAAAAATTCAGGGATCACAACTTAAGTCTCTACTCGACAAACATGCAATAAATATATTAACGTTCAAATATAATTAACTCTGTTAATAGCAAAATAAAATTGCATGTGCGGCCAGTTCCGTCGAATTACCGTCTGTCACTTCGCTTGGACCAATGGATAAATGCATTAATAATATGGCCTCATTTTCGGGTAAGATTTGCATTTACCTTTGACTAACCTTCATCAGGGACTTATAATTCCCTTCTTTAATTTGAATATAAATTGCATGCATTTTATTTTAGCTGGAGGACATAGAGATGCCGTTATTACGAATGCTCTCATTTACATGCTAGGTAAGGACATAACTTTCTTCAGTTGAACTCTGTGCCAAGTTGCTGACGGATCGAAAAAATATCCCTTATCTGCGGAGTGTACTCAATGAAGTGTGTTCTGACTGGAGGATCACCTATGACAAAATTACGGCAGTGATTATTGATGGTGGTGCAAACATCAAGGGAGCTATTAAGCAAGAATTTGGTGACACAAAGCATATAAATTGCATTGCACACCTAATCAATGGCATCGGTCAAGGTTGCATCGGTCTACATAATTACAAAAACCCGTCAGAAGCAGAAGCAAGCGAGGTTTTCGAGATTCCTGACGAGGAGGAAGAGCTGGACAACGCCGAAATTGAATACCAAGAGAATGAGCTGGTAACAGAATCCGATGAACAGATTTTGAAAGAAATCATCATGAAAACAAAGATGATTGTTTGATTTTTTCGAAAAAGTGAGATCGCTAGTTCGGAGTTAGAAAGACTTCAAAAAGAATCTGGTAAACTGAATTATCAGTGTTTAAAACTGATTCAAGAAGTCCGCAAGAGATGGAACTCGTGTTATGAAATGATCGAGCGATTCCTCCAGTTAGCAGATTTTGTTACAAGGGTTTTGTTGCGACTTCAAAGAGAGAGGAGCTCTAAGACAAAACCTCCTAGGACCTTAACCGGCGACGAGCTGGAAATACTCACAGAAGTGAGAGATCTTCTTAAACCTCTGCAGCAAGTCACGGTGGAAGTCTCGTCTGAAAAGGCAGTTACCCTAAGTAAATGCATACCTTTAATCGGTGCTATGAAAAAAGTAAGTATATATATATATATAGACAGGAAAAAGACAATGCAGTTAAGACACAACAGCTTTACTAAGATAATTTTTTCTTTTCAGAAAATTGTGGAATTTGTGCCAGGAACGCCAGTAGGTTTCAATCTACAAAGAAAATTGTTATCTTTGATTGAAGCCAAGTTTTCTGGAATTGAGTTTGTTAC
>UCOH01011377.1:0-10273 GCA_900474275.1 Synergus japonicus | reverse complement strand
AGCTCTAAGACAAAACCTCCTAGGACCTTAACCGGCGACGAGCTGGAAATACTCACAGAAGTGAGAGATCTTCTTAAACCTCTGCAGCAAGTCACGGTGGAAGTCTCGTCTGAAAAGGCAGTTACCCTAAGTAAATGCATACCTTTAATCGGTGCTATGAAAAAAGTATATATATATATATATATAGACAGGAAAAAGACAATGCAGTTAAGACACAACAGCTTTACTAAGATAATTTTTTCTTTTCAGAAAATTGTGGAATTTGTGCCAGGAACGCCAGTAGGTTTCAATCTACAAAGAAAATTGTTATCTTTGATTGAAGCCAAGTTTTCTGGAATTGAGTTTGTTACTTCATATGCGGTAGCTACACTGCTCGATCCAACAACAGCTTTACTAAGATAATTTTTTCTTTTCAGAAAATTGTGGAATTTGTGCCAGGAACGCCAGTAGGTTTCAATCTACAAAGAAAATTGTTATCTTTGATTGAAGCCAAGTTTTCTGGAATTGAGTTTGTTACTTCATATGCGGTAGCTACACTGCTCGATCCCAGATTCAAACGGGCTGCTTTTAGTTCTCCTGGAGCAGAATCAAAAGCAATTACTTATCTGGGTAAAAGATAATGTTTATCTATCTTTCATCCAGCTTCCTCAATCTTTTTCGGGTTGTGGTCTACTAGAAATCTTTCGTTACATATCTTTTAAAATAATTCTCTAAAAAGTGTGTGCTAATTTATTTATTATATAGAATAGGGCATATTGTTTCCTAAAAAAGAGAATTGATCAAAAGTTTGCAAAATTTACTAACTCAGCTTTGCAAACTTTCGCTGCATTTTCTTTCTTAGAAAAGATTATATACTCTAATATGTATAATAAATTTTCACAAATATTTTGGATAATTACTCCAAGATACGTATCGAAAGATTTCTAGTAATTTATACAAATGTAGAAAAAAATGTTAACAGTAATATTTAACAGAAAACATTGTGTAGTCTAGTTTTATCCTTCTAAATTTTGAAATGTTATTAAAAATTTTAATTTAGACATGAAACTTACTGCATAGTCTCAAAATAGGGTCTCGATATAATGGTATGCATACTCATATGTGCTTTTGCTTACAGGTAAACTGGTTGCAAATCATGTTGCCGCAGACAACAAGGCCATGACTGATAACTTGATCCAAAGTGAGAACCAGGAGGAGGCTTCGACTGACAGTCTCTGGTCTGATTTTGACCAGATTGTGAGGGAAAAAGCAGTTCTGCAAGGCCAAGATGTTGCTGGAGGATTACCTGTAGAGTTGAGGCAATACTTCAACAGACCAACAGTTAGTCGGAAAGATAATCCAAATCCCTTGATCGTGTGGAATTCTATGAAGGGGGAGTATCCTCATGTTTACAAGGTGGTTCTACGATTTTTGCCGATACTTGCGACATCAGTGCCTTCTGAAAGGCTTTTTTCCCACGCAGGGTTAATAGCCAATCAACTACGCAGCCGAATTTCAGGAAAACACCTGAATCAACTCGTTTTTTTGCGCGGTCTCGATACCAAATATTTTGACTAAAATTAATAATTTTAAAAGTTTATAAGTATTATCAGACTGTGTTATTTGTATTACTTTGTTAGGTTTATGAGGCAGAGATATGAGGTATCTGTGATAATTACCTAAACTCTTATATGCAAGTTTAAAGTACAAAAACATTATTTAAGAAATTATTTTAAATAATGTATAAGATTTTTGCAATACAGTTTTGCAATACATTTTTTATAATTAATAAAATTCTTCAAATTGTTCCATAAATATCTGCTTTTTCCTTTATAGTAGTTATATATAGTTAAAAAAAGGTATTGAATGAAAAATTGCTACAATAAATTCGAAGAAATTTTTTTCATATTCCTTAAAAAAATGTGATGACAGTCTATAATAATACTAAACGTGAATATTAAATGTACAATATTTTCATATTAATTCTTTATCGACTAATCGACTTTAAAAGTCGACACGATAAAAAGTCGACCAATAGTCGAAAGTCGACTTTTCATTGTGGTTTTCCAACCCTACTTCGCACGCTGTACCAGGCTGGGGGAACTGGACAAGATAAAAGCACGTCACCAGGGTTGACCATATCGTTACGGTTACTATTCGGAGGGGCGATTTACGATTGCGCGTATAACTACGCGGCGTGACGTCATATCGAGATTAGCTTGGCAGGATCGTTATTATTCGAAGGGACGACTTACATTCCGGGCAACACTTCGCGGCGTGACGTCATAACAAGACGTAATTAACAAGTATCGTATTCTCGAACGGGTAAACCTCTCGCCGAGTGGTAACTTTACCGTAAAGTGATCATAACTTGACGGTGACGTCACAAACGGACTTGGATTTGTATGCTGTTTGGAAATTACTAGAGCTAGGGACAAATTTAAAGTTTCGCTGTTAGTTTCGTTGCGAATTAGAGGTTTTGTATCACTTTGTGATAATTCAAGTAAATTTTCGTGGGGTTTTATAATTTAAATTCATGTCCATTTTTCTACTTCAAACTCTCATATTTGGACTTAGAGGCATTTGTCGTGCTCATGGTTTGCGATGAATTGATTTAAGTTTATATCGTGTCTTTATTATCAATGAGTTTAAGATTGTGTTGAGCCTTTCCGTAGCGGTGACACGGTACTGTCTTTAATGTTTTCACTTTATTTGAATAAACTTTGTTATTAGTTATTGAAATCATTGCGTATTTACTTGCCTCCCTCAGGAACCGTCCCACTCCCACAATTCTAGCCTATAAGAGGCCATAAGTTCTGTTATAAGAATATCCATTCGTTCTACGAGGACCAGCCCCTGGAGGAGGAATTGTTACAAGGTTCTGAAATCTAAACGGATTCCAACTAGCTCATTGGAAGAGAGATATCATGGGGTCGCAAAACAACTCAGGCTAAAATTGATTGTGAAACAAAAAAAAACATGATTTATTTATAAGAATAGATGAGATGACATGAAACGGCAATGGTGATGATGTTCAAGTGAACAAGAAAATTTTACATAGAGATATGCATCAGTAACAATAATAATTTCGAATTACAGATTTTTAGTTTGTCAAAATTATTGTAAATCCATTAATCCAAAAGAAAAAACTTATTTTTAACAATTATCAAATTTTATCGAGTAGTTATGTACATGGAAAAAAGATGTCCTATAAAAAGTGTAGAATTAGTCTAGGAGTTTTGGACGGGTACCAAAATGTTGGAGATATTGAATGACTTTTAATAAAAGATTTTGAACTTTTTAATACTAAATGCAAATGAGTCTTGTAAGTTTCGATAATAGCCTAGGAAAACTAATTATGTATTTACTGTAGAAAATTTAAGTAAAAAGCCAAGTTCAGTTCACGAAGAATTGTAAAAGAGTTGTGAATGTTTTTAATTCAGTTCGAGAGAAATTGTATAAGTTCCTAAAGTGAAAAATAGCACACTGGTATAACAGAAAGTCCTGGACAGTTTGGAAAAATATATCTGCGTGTCGATGAGCGCAGTCGGCAGATGGATGTTTGTGACGTTTCTCACAAGGGGTGAAACTTTGGCTAGTTAGTAGAGGAGAGGTGCCCACAGGGAGTCAGAAAAACTTCCAACTTTAAAGGTGATCTGCTTAAATTTACTTGAATAAAAAATATACATAGAATTGAAGTCTAATCCTTCCTGTGTTTAAAACTGGAAAGATAAAACCCTTTTGATTAAACATTTTAGAAAAAATCAACAATTTATAAAATGTGTCCTTTGAACATCGTTGTACCTTCCAGTGGACACAGATAACACCGGCACACAAAAAAAGCTCTTATTCCCGGAACAAGACTAGTATATCCTTATGTTTTTCGGGTCGCTGAATCCGAATCCAGTGTCCGTTTGTCTCAATCAAGTCAAGTTTAAGGTCAATTCAAGGTCAAATCCTGAAAAAATAGTTAAATTGATTCAAATTATTATTCCTATATGTTTTTGGGATCGCTGAATCCAAATCCGATGTCCGTTTGATCCGACAAGGTCTACTTGAAGGTCATTTTAAGGTTAAATGTGTTTATTCTGCCAAAAATGAATTTATGACTGCTGATTCTGAAAGAACGCGAAATTTTACGTCTAGATATGTGTTAAACTTTTGTATTAATATAATCCATTCATTTTATTGTATGGAGGGTTCATATGACAATTGCAAAAATAACCAAAATGTGGAATGAACAATGCATGGATCAGCTTTAAGAAAGTATGTAGTAATTTCCTAGGCAATCATAAGAGCTCGGACTACAAAGAAATAATATCGGATATGGTTAAGAATGTTAGGATATTGATATGTAACATGAGTTTAAAATTACATATGATGGACAGTCATGTGGACGAATTTCCAGATAACGTTGGTGATTTCATTGAAGAACAAGGAGAACGTGTGACGGTACGTTTTTGACGTCCCTCTATCTGGACGTCATGTAACGGTATGAATTTGTCGTCCCTCTATCTGGACGTCATGTGTTTTATATTTCTGCCCTACCGGACGCTTCAGTGGATCCAGGATCAGTTTTAAGGACAAGAAATAAATTAACTATCAGTTTATGTTAACAAAACTAATAAGGATGCTATATGTTCCTATAAAATACATATCTAAGTTAGAAAGCTAAAGGAATGTCTGAAAATAACTAAATTTAAATGAATCTGAATGTAAATGCAATAGTGTAAATGTTCTGTACGGTGTAAACGTGAGAGAGAGAGAGAGAGAGAGAGAGAGAAAGAGAGAGTGTGAAAGGGGGGGGGGGGCGAGCGAGAACGTGGTATCTAGTTAATATTACGTCTCTACAATGACTGTAATGCAGGCTTTAGAAAACTTTAATAACAGTCTCAACTCTGTACACTGCAGAGAGCAGTTAAATAAATAATAAATATTCATAATTGATACGATAAATGAATCTGACGATGTTCCGCCGAGCAAGAAGTCCAGCAGTCTCGAGCGCCATCGGCGCGGCGCTTTACTCTTTATTTAATTTCTCGAAAAAAATAAAAAACGGCAAGATGAAATTTACAGCATCGAAAGATAAAGACTTAAGCTTTATTGTGAGAATAAAAAAACATGCTTTTTTTCTGCAACAGTCAAAAATATTTTGATTTTCAAAAAAATCGGTCAAATTTTCAATTTTTTTGAAAATGGTTATAAACATTCGATAGACTAGGAAAAAAGCTATCAAAAACATATGGGACAACATTTTTTATATTCCATAGGATAGGAGCTTCATACTTTCGAAAGAGCATGAAACCGCACAAAATCGAAAAAAATCGAAAAATTCCTCGAAAATCACTGTAAATTTTCATCCAATGGAAAAAATCTTTTTCCTCTAAAGTTCTACCTAGTAAGATTATACTTTACTCATTTTTGAGTTCAATCAGACAAAGTCGAATTCTGAGGGTGGTACACTTGAGGAATAATGCCCCATATATATTATATATATATTAATAAAAATTTCATTTTCACATAAATTAATATCAAATTTTTTATTTTGTCAAAAGTTAATTAATATAAAAGTAATATAAAATTGATATAATATTTAGCAATAGTAATTTTAATTATACTATACTACAAAATATTACATTTTTTACAACTGTACAAAATTATACTGATATATATTTTTAAATATATGATATCATAATTTATAATTAGTATATTCTCGTTTTTCCTGTAATGTTACCAATATTCAATATTATTTTTAAGTAATAATAAAAAATTTTTCATATTAATCAACAAAAAGTTGGTTTGAAAATCTTCAATTGAAAAGGAATTAGACTGTGTATTACGGGGGTTTGGGGGGCTTAGTGGGGATTTCTAATGGTGCAATCTACGGGTAGAAGAGTACGAGGAAAACCGAATACGAGCCTCTACATTCTTCATGGGTAACTAAATGCGTGGTTAAAAGAGTGCAGGAGGAAACCTAAACTTTTGATTGACGCGCCTCCTCGATTTATATTAGGTAACTAATCGAGCACCATATCTACTGTAATAATATCTTTGGCTGCGTGCACGTGTTTTAACAACTCGTGTGTCTTCACAACAATGTAGAACAGTGCAAGCTTTGTACAATTTATGTGGTTTATAATATTTATATTGTTGGAGGATGATTGAATTTGTAATGTACCGAAAGGTAGCAAAGAGAAGGGGTCACAATTGAATATTGATCAAAGGATATTCATATTGTGCGTCCCTGTATCGAACGAAAATCATCGCTGAGCAAGGAAAAGACTTTGCGTCCTTGTCGAGTCCAGAGGTAACGTCATACCCTGGTCTCACACAATAACTACAGACTCATTTAATTTTGTCGTTTTGGTGCTGGTGATCTCGAGAATTTTCCTGTGGATAGTGCTAAGGATTTAGAATCACAGAGACGCTCGTGATTCCCTTGTTTTTTACAAGATTCAACCAAGAAACTGCAAGGGCACAGAATTGGAGAGAAAGAGGCAAAGGACTCTCTACGGCTGCATCTCATCGAACGTATTCCGTACCGAGGTAGGAGACAACATTGTAATTGTCATTGACATAGATATTTTGTGATTCGTTTCGCGTGAGTTTATGAGTGTGAATATCGACGAGTGTCTGCGGATAGATCGAATCTGTGTCGCGAGGAAAGTCGTGGGACGAAATTGTTTCTGATTCAGGTATTGGTAGTGATGCATGTCGAGCCGAGAAATGCTCTTTATCGTTCGATCGTGCTCGGTTATCGTTAAATTTGTCGAACCGATAAGTTCGATTTTTCATTTGTTTTTGCTCGTCTTATATTGCCTCAAATGTCGATCGAACAAATCGTCAAATGCCACACTTTGACAAATCTAAATTTTAATACTTCGAATAATAAAATAACGTTTAAAATAAAATGTTTGAAGAGAGTGACATGGATTTACCGATTAATCGGAATAGAAAGAACGATAATGACAACAGAGAAAAAGTTACAGAGGAGAATTTGAATCTTATAGCCAGGTTATCCTTTTAAATCAATTTGATTTGTTCTATCTGTCAAAAGTTTTAAACATTCAAATGAATGAAATTTTTTTCCCAATTCTATTTTATCCAGAAATATTCATCCAACTAAAAATAAAAATAGGCGTTAAAAATGTATTTCGTATAGAATTATTAATATTAATATTGTTTCATTCATTAAATTAATATATTACAATTTTTTAAATTATTGTTCGGTTCAATCGATTTAACGAAATGCTCGTTTCTACGAGACGATCCGATCGATTTTTGGTTAAAAATAAACAATCATCTTTCTCGTGTTATTTAAAATTTCGAACGGCTCGATCGACATGCATCACTAGGTATTGGGAAGATCCAAATGTAACAATATTTGGATTTGTCGCAACGCGGGAATAAATGTCTTCAGGGATAATTTTGGGATCGAATTTGTAACCGTCGATTTTGTTTTGGTCGCCCGGATTGCGACGTCGAGTTCAGCTTATTTCGAGTTACAAGTATTTGTGTCATTGAGTTTTATCATCCTAAATAAAAGTTGTCTGGTTTTTAGTGGAAAAAGTTCGTTGGAGATGTCATTGCAACGCACCCGTTCATCCACATTTCACGATTCCTCATCCATCCAAAGATCCAGACCATTACAAATTTATCAAATTTACATGACTGACTCATCCCAGACGGTAAATAGCCTTATTATAACGTTTTTTTGGCTAGAAGTATTTTTAAATTATGTTCTTAGGAAGCAATTAATCTAAAGCTTATTCTAATTTACATTGTCTGTCATTCCTTAACTTCTCAAACATTCACACTAATATTCATACTCTTACAGCTAGTGAAGTTCCTACTGGCTGTACTGTTTAAATTTCCCGAATAAAATTAATCTGGGAAAAGGATCAATAATGTGGTGAAAATCCACCACGTTACAATCCTGGCAAGTACAATAAGAAATCAACAAAAGAAAATACTAAATTTATAAATAAGCTATGTACAAATAATAGGATAAAACGTTATATAAAATAAACTGGCATCATCAATTTGTGGAGGATCTTTAGAACATAAATGGGGTTAAAGAACAACATAACTAAGTTTATTTGTTTAAGTAATATTATTTTCAAAAATACATTTTTCTTTATAAAAATTACTACTATTGGTCTAATGGAATATTGTTTAACAATGTTTCATTAAATTTAAATTATTATTACCATGGATATAATGAAATATTTATTAACACTTGACAGATTAGTTTTCATTTGTTTAAATAAATTCCATTTCTATAATAAATGATTTTTCCCAAAATTCAAACGGGGCGCATGAATATGCCCCAAATTCTATTTTTCATAAAATTTAATTTACATAAACTCATTTCACCTAATCATAGTGTGGTATAATTTTTATGTTTCCTAATTATTATTTTCCATAATTTTTATTATTCCTAAAATCTATTTGTCCTAATTTTTATTATTCATAATGTTCATTTCACATAATTTTTATTTTTCCTAAAGTCTATTTGTCCTAATTTTTATTATTCATAATATTCATTTCGCATAATATTTATTATTCATAATCTTCATTTTACATAATTTTTATTATTTATAATGTTCAATTTTCATAATTTTTAATTTTGCTAATCGTTGTTTGCCATAATCTCCAAGTAACATAAATTCCATTTTTCATAACGGATGTCCGGTCAAATTTCAGGTTGTTGTTTCCCAACCACGTCTAGTTAAAATGGATACTTCTTTTCTTAAATGGCAATGGCGCGAAATGTAATAGAGTGATTATTATTATTTGCGGACAAAATAACATACAAATGGAATTGTACAAATATTAACAAATATTAACTAATTGCACAATATATTAATATTTGTACAATTTCATTTGTTTAATTCTTCTGTAAGCAAATAATAATAATCACCCTATTTAAATTTCCCGCCATTTCCATTTAAGAAAAGATGTATCCATTTTAACTAGACATGGATGGGAAACAACGACCTGAAATTTGGCCGGACATCCGTTATGAAGAATGGAATTTATGTTACTTGGAGATTATGGCAAACAGCGATTAGGAAAATTAAAAATTATGAAAATTGAACATTATGAATAATAAAAATTATATAAAATGAACATTATAAATAATAAATATTATCAGAAATGAATATTATGAATAATAAAAATTAGGACAAATAGACTTTAGAAAAAATAAAAATTATGGAAAATAATAATTAGGAATAATAAAAATTATGTAAAATTGAAATTAGGAAACGTAAAAATTATAGCACATTATGATTAGGTGAAATGAGTTTATGTAAATTAAATTTTATGAAAAATAGAATTTGGGGCATATTCATGCGACCCATTCAAACTACTTCAGTCTATTATCGTTACATGATAAAATTTTATTTTCAAATATTTCTTAATTGTATAAACAATCAGTTATTATTTTAATATCTAAGATATAAAACATTAATGGTATAATTTATTTATCATAGATTTATTATCATAGATTTATAATCTAGAGTCCATGATCGCTAGACCAAAACATTCTCAGCATTTTTGTAGAAGCGACACTACCAAATCAAGAAGACGCAACAGCAAGAGCTTGGGAGTCACAGGTCCATGACTAATTAACTCATGCACTTAGCAACCTTTTCCACCCGAGTCAAGTAGACCCAAGGCAACTGAACCATGAAACATCGCAGCAACCGCTGCTGCCGTTTAATGGGCATCCGGACAAAAAACGAATACACGCAATTATACCATCAGCCGTGTGACTCGTCAGTCACAATTATACCATCAGCTGTGTGACTCGTCAGTCACAATTATACCATCAGCCGTGTGACTCGTCAGTCACAATTATACCATCAGCCGTGTGACTCGTCAGTCACAATTATACCATCAGCCGTGTGACTCGTCAGTCGCAATTATACCATCAGCCGTGTGACTCGTTAGTTACAATTATACTATCGAACGTGTAACTCGTCAGTTTCCATAATACCATCCACCGTGTAACTCGTCAGTTACCTTAAGACCAGGAACCGCGAACTCGTCAAAGTTAACATCAGAAAACCCGCGGACTTATCAGTTTGAAAGTCACCTCGGAATGACGCCGGAACCTTAGTAACTCAGTTAGTTCCAAAACACCAGGAACTCATAGAATCAAAAACTACCCCAGTTTACGAAACAGTTGTTTAAGAAGACTTTTGTGAACTTTGAGAAGTGTCTTAAACCTCCCCAGTGAACTTTGACCAACTATTAATAAACTATTAGTGAACCTTGAAGTGAACTT
>UCOH01011376.1:0-51915 GCA_900474275.1 Synergus japonicus | reverse complement strand
AATTTACTTTAGACACTTTAGTTACTACTCCCAAAATTTGGGAATGGACCGTTGAAAATTTTGTCTGTAATAAATTTTTGAACTTTAGCTCTCGCGTTCGAACCACGCGCGATCGGCCGATGGTACTTGCTTCAATGCATGGTGCAACTTGTCGCGCCCTTGTATTGCGCTCAACGCGTGAAGTCATTTTCCTCTGTGTGCTTTTTAGAAGTGTTGAGCAAAAATTTTTCTAACATGTCAGAATCAAAATTTAAACATGTGTGTTGTAATCCCTTCAACAAAGAACATCATACTGGAAAAGAACAGAAAAAAATTTGCGTCGTGTTTTTTCTTCGTTGCTTGAAAAATTAGATTGTTTAAAACCTGACGATGTTTTGTGTCCACCGTGTAGAAAAAAAAGTGGCGGAAATCCCTAAAAATCTTTGTGAGTAATTCAATTCTTTTTCTTATTGAATTTTATTTTTTTATGAGATTTTTCCATTTAAAATTTATGTTGCTTTTTCAAAAAATTAGACGTGGACGTTGTGACAGATGTGAATCTGATCATTCTGATGAAGAAGAGGACGATTGTTATTCATTATATTCTGGCAATTCAGCCGTATGAATAATTATAAAATTATTTACAAATAATTTTATGAATTATTATTATTATTATTATTATTATTCATTATTATTATCATCAGAATGATCAGATTCACATCTGTCACCACTAACAAGATTAACGTCCACGTCTAATTTTTTGAAAAAGCAACATAAATTTTAAATGGAAAAATCTCATAAAAAAATAAAATTCAATAAGAAAAAGAATTGAATTACTCACGAAGATTTTTATGGATTTCCGTCACTTTTTTTCTACACGGTGGACACAAAACATTGTCAGGTTTTAAACAATCTAATTTTTCAAGCGACGAAGAAAAAACACGACGCAAATTTTTTTTCTGTTCTTTTCCAGTATGATGTTCTTTGTTGAAGGGATTACAACACACATGTTTAAATTTTGATTCTGAGATGTTAGAAAAATTTTTGCTCAACACTTCTAAAAAGCACACAGAGGAGAATGACTTCACGCGTTGAACGCAATACAAGGGCGCGACGAGTTACACCATGCATTGAAGCAAGTACCATCGGCCGATCGCGCGTGGTTCGAACGCGAGAGCTAAAGTTCAAAAATTTATTACAGACAAAATTTTCAACGGTCCATTCCCAAATTTTGGGAGTAGTAACTAAAGTGTCTAAAGTAAATTTTACAATAAAAAAAAAAAAAAAATTAGTTCCAAAGTTGAAAAAAATTATTTGTTTATAAAAATAGGCCATATTTTTATAAACAATTGGTCTAATGAATTTCTTATAATGCTTATTGAAAAGCTGAGAGAAAATCCTAAATTTTAGTGCAGCCACTTATTTTTTTAGTCGAATACTTTTTTTTTATTCGCAAATATTTAAAGGTAGATTTTTCGAGCGAGAAAAGTTTGAAAAGTCACAACTCCGAAATTTTAAACATCATGTCGAAATAAAAAAATACGTATACAATATTTTCAACCAAAAAATACAAAAAAATATATTTCGCGCGAAAAAAAATTTTGATTGTAAATTTTGTATGGAATGGCTCATATGTATGTGGCCAGGACTAGAAAAATATAAAAATATAGTTTCCTCTCTAATCAAGAACTTCAGAAATTCTCTGAGCAGTCTCAATTGCAGTTGTAATTCTTAGCAGTTTTTACAATGTGGCGATTGTATAGATTATAAAAAGTGTCCAAATTATTGAGTATACACAGAGCGAGGAAAATGAGGAAATTTTCGTAGCGCTAGTCCCTCACCTGTGAAGAGGAGGCGGACTGGACTGCGCCTCTGCTAACAACGTCACCGCATCTCCTTGTGCTTTCATCATTGCATCAAATTTTGATCTAGGAGGCAAGCGAGGAGGACTACTGCCCACAGGTTCTAGAAGAGAATATGCCAAGAAACTGCTTATTATCTCTGCATTACGAAATGGCCTGCGTAAACTACAAAATAATCAATTTTGCGTTTTTGAATGATTGAAGTCAATTTCTTTTTAACGAAATTTTTTAGAGATTTAGTTGATCCTCATAAATTATCGATTTTTGTTTATAGTGGGACTCTAGAAGAGGAAAATACATCGAAATCCATTATCCACGAATTGTTTTTCTTTTAGTAATGGGAAAAATATTAATATAATTGAAGAAAATATCGATATCTATCGTTAAGAGAAAAATATATCGATACTTTTCGATGCATATCGATATTTTTCTTGATTTGTCGCCTTGCGTTGACATAATTGATTTTTTTTTTTTTTTTTTTGGAAAGTTACAACACAAGCAAGCGATAAGGGCAAATTGAAAAGATTTTTAAAATCTTTAATTTTAAGCATTATATTATTAAATTCAATTTATTCCGAAAAAATTTGGGTACATTCGAATTGACTGGATTTATTCGGATTAAAATATTTCGGATTGATTTTGAATGGCCCTTCGATTAATTCGGATTGAAAACTTCTGTCAGATTAGACCGGAATGAAATCCGATGGCTCAAATAAAAATTTCGAAATGATTCAGAAAATTTCAGATTTGTTCGGAAAGAATTACAATCTGAAACTTTCATCCCCAGGACAGAAAATAGAAGTTAAAGAAGTCAAGGGTTTCAGCAGAAATGTTATGTAAAATTTCAATTGTAAAATCAGATTGATCCTTCTTGTCATCAGTCATTTCACTAGAATGCATTAAAATTAAAAAGGTGAATAAACTTGACTTGAAGATAGGCTCGTAGCTTATCTGAGACGGTATGCGGGGCCTCAACAGAGTACATACTATATTTAAACACAAACATAATCTAGACCCTGCGTTTAAGCTTCGCATGCATTGTTGATAGGCTGTGGGCGTCGCAAGACGTAGTGAAAGAGTCAAAGAGTCTGTGAAACTTCATGACGACCCGACGCGATGCGACGCGACGCGACGAGACGTATTATATATGAGTAATAATTCTCCCCAGACAAGGCACTTTCGTATCCAAGGCATAAATTATAAAAAATATTAACTGGATTGCAACTGTAACGTTGTTACTAAGCTACCAATATAATTTAATAACCAATGCAACCAACCAATGCGACGTTAACACTTGCAACCCTCACTTTTAAAATACAATACAATTGGTGTAAAATCTGACTTTTTTTTTCTTAAGATACAATAAAATAAAGTCAAACACCCAAAAAATACTTTTGGATCATGTCCACGCATGTTATTATTAAATACTGAATTAATTAAATTATTAAATAATCATTATTGACTTCCTATTAAAAAACCAATCACTTAATTAATAGAGTTTAAAAAGCAGAAAAAGTGGACTAGCTACAATTTATGAGACTTTTTCCTTCTACTTATATAAGAATTTCCCACTTCATTTCAGGTTCAACATTAACACACTTATTGAAATTTTGAGAGTATGTCGTTAACATATCTGGTTTTAAATGAAAGTGTAGGAAGTCAGTTGTCAAATTTGCTTTCTAAACGGGCTTTGAACCTAGTGTCCGTACCCCTTATACAAAGTACCAGCGTACAACATACCTTGTGAATGGAACGGGAGATCCTTGAATTTCACAAATCAAGGCTACCACCCTTGCCAGAGAGGCACTCAGTAACTTTCCTTGATACCGATCTCCAGCAATGCGTGGAGCTACATTGCCGGTGGGTTCTGTAATTACGTTTTACAAAATCGGATAAACAATAGAAATGGACAGGATAGTAAGTCAATATAATATGTAAATTTCCAGATAGGTAAAATGACTTCTCGAATAAGAAAAGAAGGAAAGTCGATAACTTCTCGATTATCAATTGAGAGGGTTTTTTGCCTTGAATGCCGGGTTTCGGGACGCCTTTGCTTTGTTTTGCGGCAAAAACATTCAAAAGTTTATGTAAGGTACCACATAGTTAAAAAATTTGAATTTTTTCCTACCTTACTGTAAGTAAAGAAATAGAAATCCTATCCCTTTCTATCTCTCGCCTATTCCCTCTATCTCTTTCTATCTCCATTTCAATCCTTATCTCTTTGAATCCCCTCTCTTCTATCTCTTTCTATCCCTTGTCTATCTCCGCATATATCTTTCTATCTCTTGTCTAACTCTTGTCTATCTCATGTCTATCTCCGCCTATCTCTTCCTAACTTTTGTCTATATCCGTCTATCTCTTTCTATTGAGGCGGTAATTTTGAGTTATGCATTTATAGAATCATTATATTATCGACGAATGGGTGTCGATTGTAATAGCCACCAATCACCTTAAGTACAATTAATATATTGTCGGAAAAGTGGAGAAGAGCGTGGTGCTGACTGAGCGCAGATCACCTGACGAATTAGAATAAAATTGATTCTCAGCCTGATCATAGGGCATCATTTCGCGCCACGCTTTTGCACTCAACGAATAGAATTGAGAGGTATTGTTTCTGAGGTTCATCATAAATTTGTGCTTTAATCTAGAAAGGTGATTGTTGTGTACTAAGAGTGTGTGTTATCTTGATTTATTCTAGCGTGGCGGTCATAAGCTTTTGGCTCTTGTCTTGGAAGCTAGATTTTTTATTATTAGCCTTTATTCCTATTTGTTACGCTTGATATTGGATGACTAGGGATGTTATTCATTAGGAAATCGAGAGCATTGATAGCGAAGATCGCTATTGATTCTTTTTTCATTCAATCCAGAGCAATTCTACTATCACGAATCGCCTGACTCTCATCGAGAATTCTTCGTCTCTGGTTATTCCGACATCGTCTTTGTATCGTATGTATAATCGCGTTCAGATCTGATTTTATTTGTATTTATTCTTTTCTTATAATGAATTGTCGCCCATTGCGATATGTGTTGATTTCGTATATTTGAATGTGTGAATGTATTTTATTCGTCCATTGCGAATTGTGTGATTATATTGAATTGATTTTTGCGGTATATTTATACTATGTCATGTTTTTATGCATTTTGTGCTGAATTTTTAATTGATCGCATTTTTTGTATACAATTTCTTATTTTATATTGATTTCTTAAATTATATTGCGACATTATTTGAAATCTTGGACTTATAACGTGTCGATTGTCGTATTTTGAACAATATATCTCAATGCTATCTCTAGCAGAGTTATAATGTACCTTTTGACTTGACTCTTTTGTTGACAAATTATAGTTATTATTTGACCGTACATTCTGTTGATGAATTGTTTCTTTCTCAATCTGCCTGGCTCTCATTTAAATAATTCTAATTCTTGAAATATTTTCTCTCAAATAGTGAATTGATATTAAAATAAAAATAAAAATTAGAGGACCTGTCGAGGAAAGGTAAATGGACCACGTAATCAAAAAAGAGGTGGTTACACTATCTCCATCTCAAACCACATCAACGCCTATCTCTTTCAAACACTACTTCTACATATTTTTCTATTTTTTGTCCATCCTCGTCTATCTCTTTCTATCCCCCATTCAAACGCCGCTCTCTCTCCTATCTCTTTCAAGCACCACTTCTCTATTTCTTTCTATCTTTGTATATACCTGTTAATCTCTTTCTATCTTCTTGTCAATCTTAATTGGCTTTTATATCTTTTTAATCTTCAGTCTCTATTCCTTTCTATCTCCATCTCAATCCATATCAACACCTATTTCTTACAATCCCTACATCTATATTCCATCTTATTTTTCGCCTACTCTAATCTATCCCTTTCTGTCTCCTTGTTAATCTCAATTAGCTCTTATCTCTTTCAATCCCCATTTAATTATTCCTGTCTATTTCTCTCCTTTTATTCTATCTTTCTGCATCCTTCGTCTATCATCGCCAATAATTTCCTATCCTTCATCTATCCACGTCAATCTTTCTTTATTCTCCGTTTATCCACACAAATTTGTTTATATCCCTTTCCCAATCTATTGCAGCGCCTATCATTTTTAATCCCTACTTTCCTATGCATGCCTATCCCTGGTCTAATCATTTGACTCCTTACCTATTTCTTTTACACGCTTATCCTTTTCAATCTCTACTAATATATTCATATCTATCCTTGTATAATCATTTCAATCTTTTTCTATCTCTCTTGAAGTCTCTTTCTATCTCTCTCCAAGCCTATCGCTTTCAATCACTATATTTCTATTCATGTCTATCTATATCTATCCTTTCCTGTCTCTCTTGAATTGTATTACTAAGTGTATCCTTTTCAATCACTATATTTCTATCCATGATATCCTCATCGAGTCATCTCAATCCTTTTCTATCCCTTTTACAATCTACTAGGAATTCTATCCTTTTCAATCCATACCTTTATATTCCTTTTTATCTTTTTACTTACTTTTTATTTTCTTGTCAATCAAAATTCGCTCCAATCATCACCAGTTGTTAAAAAAAAAAAGAAGTAAGCCATGCATTTTATTCATCGAACCTCTCCCCCCCTAAAGAAACCACGTGGTTTATGAAAGAACCCGTAATATTGAACTAAAAATTTATGTAATGATTCATTTTAATTTCATTGAAATAGGCTAAAGAACAATCACCTGATCAATGGAAGGGTCAATAAGAGGTTATGTAATGTGTAGGTCATATGGGATTAAGAAAAGCATTGGTTACGTGGGGTCAAGGAGGGCCAATGTCATGTGGGGATCAATAAGGGCGTATGGCACATGTAATTAAGAAGATCCCATATGGGATCAAGAAGGACGTATATCTCGTGGGCGCAAGAATGTCACTGTATATCAGTCTGGGGTCAATAAGGGGGTATATCACGTGTTTAAGAGGGGGGATCAAGGTTATATGTCACGTATTTGAAAGGGAGTCAATAAGGGCATATGTCATATTGGGACCAATAGCGGCTTATGTCACATGGACTGGATTCATGAGCAGCAAGATCTTTTTATAATATAGGAAAATATGCCCCACTTCTTAAAAAATTTATGAATACTATTACATGAATTCCTTTAAAATTCCAAGAAACATATTGAAAATCCTTAAAATCCCTTACAATTAGAATTCTTCAAAATCTCTTAAAATTACATGGAATTCTATAAATTCTACAAAAATTGTAAAATCCCTTAAAATTCTTTCAAATGCTTTAAAATTCCTAAAAACCTTTTCAAATTCTTCAAAATTTCACAAATCATAAAATCCCTTAGAATTCTTAAAAACCTCTCAAAGTTGCATGAAATCCTTGAAAATTCTACAAAAATGTTTAAATCACTTAAAATTTTGCGAAATCTTTTTAAAATCTTAAAATTGGTTTCAATTCCAGTAAAAAAAAATTTTAATCTTCAAAATCCCTTAATATTCTTCTTTAAAAAAGTGATGTAGCAAAGAGTCTCAAAAATTTCGCGTATATTGTGTTTTCAAAACTGATTGGCTTTTGAAAGACTTGAAATTGTAAGAAGTAAAATAAAATGATATTATAATAACAAATGTGTTTATTTGCTAGCGTAATAAAATTTAACGTCTTGGGATTTAATGTGTGATTGTATACTCAAAGAATCCAAAAATTTTTCATCTTTTGTTATTTGTATAAATGAATACACTAATTTTCTTAGGCACAATGAAACCGAAATCACAGCTGCCGGAAACCGTTGAACTGTCAATCACAGTTTTCAAAGCTAAGCAAACATACCTGAAAATCGGGAGTGGGTTCGCTTGTGCTTGACATAGCATTGTTATGGTTGTCTTCGCCGGCATTGTAAAAACAGTTATCTTAGCTGTAGGAGGTACCTTTGGTGCTGCACCGTTTACAGGTTCTAAGAAAAATTATTTCACGATATTCAAATGTAAAATATCTGTGAACACCTCATTATTAAAAGTGCACAGAAATATAATCCATTTTTGAAATATAATTGCTGTTTACAACGTTTATAAACGAAAATCTAAATTTTTTTTAGTCCGCTTATAAATTGTTTTCTATTGCTTAGATGGTAATAAAAAATACAATAAATACCCTCAATCTGCCCGGAGCATTGCTTTCACCCTTAAACTCGATATAAAACAAAAATCAATTAATTTCAATTTCAAATGTGAAGTCAGAGGATGAAACTTTTTTTTAGTAACCCACATCATCATTTTCTATTATAATAATAATAAATAATAATAATATTTGAAAATAAATCTGAGAACAGTGTCTTTAAAAGATATTTGGTAATTTTTATTTCGTGATTTTTGTTTTATATCATTTGTTAGTAATATTTGAAAAAAATCTGAGAATTTTGGAAATTTTTTTTGTTGAAATCTCTTTTTTTAGAGTTCGGGAGTTGTAAAAACAGTTGAATGAAAAAATCGAATGTGAGAGTATTTATTGTGTTGTTGAATTGCCATTTAAGCAATAGAAAACGATTTAAAAATGAATTTAAAAAAATTTGATTTTCCTTTACTAACATTGCAAATGACAGTTACATTGTTTTTTAAATTATTATAATGTCTAATGTAAATGTAAATTGATAACGTAATTTCCTCAGCTAACAATATAGACGCACTAATTTGTAATAAGTGATCAGTGAACATAAAATCTACCTGAAAGATGGAAAAGGGTGTCCCTGAGCATTGCAGATCAAGGTTACTTTCATTTTTTCTGCACTTGCGACAACATCAATGGCAGCTGATGGAAATCTAGGTTTCGCACCATTTACTGGTTCTAAGAAATATTACACTCAATTGTTTCCAATGCTGTTTAAAATCGTTTTTGCTTAATAATGGGATCAGGGAACGCCTGGGACAACCGAGATAATCTTCATTCTTTAATGCACAATGCGCACAGCCCAGATTTACTAAGGCATCAACAATTTGGATGAATCCTCCTCCCGCCTCCCATGCCCTAGCGATTCGCTTCGGAATGAAATTCATTCTGAATCATTCCGGAATTTGTATCCGAACCAAACAGCTTCATTCCGATCTAATCTGAAGGAAGTTTTCAATCAAAATTAATTCGAAACTAATTCAAAAGCAATCCGAACCTTTAATCCGAATGAATCCACCAATCCGAATTAATCCTAATGAATCCGCTAATTCGGATTAATAGGAATTAATCAACAATATTTGATGTTTTATGTGGAGAAATATGTATTTCCGTTGAGAAAACACATCAAATTGAAAATTTCAAAAATTAAAGAAAATATGCTATGATATGTTTATCTTGTCTTAAATTTTTGTAAAAATAAAAAAAAATTTGTTGAAAAAAGTTTTTTTTTTATAAATGTCATTATTTAGGATAAGATAAACGGACCTTAATGCTTTAGTTTAAATTTTATAAATTTTCAATTTGATACCGCAATTAATATAGAAGAGTTGCAGAGAAAAAATGTCGGTAACGTAGGGAACGGGCAAGTCTTATATGTCCTTAAAAATAATTCGAAAAAGAAATAGTTCTTAAAGTCAAAGAAAAAGTTTAATATATGGAAAAAAAAGGATTTCTTTAAATCAAAGGAATTTTTCTTGAGATAAATAATATGTATCTCATTCAAACAATATTTTTATGATTCTAATAAAGTCTAAAATTATTTTGATTTTTTCTTGACTTCGGATAAGCTCACCTTAAATTCTTACAAATAGTTTTAAATGAACCCAAATTTTATTGGAAGTCTTTTAAATTATTCCCAATTTTTTTTAATCGCTGTGAATTTTTCTCAATTTGTCATGAATTCATGTGAATTTTTTTGTCTGTGAATTCGGGATTATGTAAAACCACAATATTCAAAATTCTCGAAATTTAAAATCATCGAGATTTAAAATTGGTTTTCAAAACTTTTGTTCAAAATTTGAAGAGGAATGACGAAAAAAAGTTTTGTAAATAAATTTTAAACAAAAATTCCGGGAATTTTTAATGACGGGAGATTTCAATTTCAGGAAAATTTACATTCGCGAATATAAAATTTTTATAACTTTTAATTTCGGATATTATTGTTTTTTTCCAGAACTAATAAATTTTCTTAATTTGAAAAATAATTTCATTCGAATTCTGTTGATTTCATTTTAAAATCCTTTCAATACTTTGTGAACAGGAAGACAGAAGATTCATCCAAAATGCAGTTACTACTTTTCTTTTTAGAAAATGAAAAATGTAAACAAAGGTAGGTAATAGCTGGAAAAATTTTACCTGAAAACGGGAACTGGATGTCCCTGAGCATTACAGTGCATGGTTACTTTCATTGACACCGAACTTGCAAGAACATCATACTTGGCTGTTGATGGAACTCGCGGTTTCGCACCATTTACGGGTTCTAACAAATGTACATTGAATTTGGACTATAGTTTAACAAATAACTAAATATTTTAGCACTGACCTAAACATAGGAGCAGGGAACGCCTGAGCATCACACAAAACACTCAACATTGTGCCTGCCTTCATCTCAAAAGAATCGGACCTTGACTTTGATGACCTCGGAAATTTCGGGGGCACTTGGCCTGCTGGTTCTAATATTCACAATTTTCCGTAGGTACATTCAAAATAATTAGAAAAGTGTAAAAAGAAATTTGCAAGAATGAAAAGATCTAAAAGAAGATCTAAAAATTTAAAGAAGAAGAAACAGTCATCACAGTACCAATTGTCATTAAAAAAGGTCAAGATATTTGAAGTTATTTTAAGGAAATTTGAAGAGATTCGAAGAGACTAAGGAATTCCAGGAGACTGAAAAATGTTCAAAAATTTGGAAGTATTTCAAAAGAATTCAGATGAGTTCAACAATTTTCAAGAGATTTCGCAGAATCTCAAAGATTTTGAACAATTTTCAGTGGTTGTAGGGGAACTTGAACGGATTTAAAAAAAATTAAAGTGAGTATCAGAATCTTCTAAAAATCTCACAAGATATCTAAACATATTAAATAATTTTTAAAGAAAACCAAGAAACTTCGCAGAGACTTGAAATTATTTAAAGGGATTTTAAATGCTTTTTAAAGATTTTCAATCGATTTAAAGAGATTTTTTATTAAGAATTTTAAAAGATTTGAAAACATTTTTTAATTCAAATAACATTTTAAAAAATTGCAAGTTTGCAAGCATCAAATGAAAATGTTTTCAGCTTTAAAAGATTGACTTTCTTTACTATTTCAATTATCTGGAAAGTTTATTCAACCCGGAAGTGATCCATAATTACCCTATAATTCCAACGTCAATCATTTTTCATATGATTCAACTTTATCATTTGAAAGAAAGGAGAAAAGATGAAAAATACCGAAAATACGTAAAAATTCAAATTCAATTAGTAGTATATCTATGACAGTTCTGTGATAGCTACGTAGTTCTAGGTGCAGAACTGTCATAGGTATTCTACTTCAAATTCAAGTTCAAAAGAAAAGTAGGTGAAAAACGTGAACAAGTGACAACCTATGATGACTGAAGAAACCAAATAAATTCGAAACGAAACAATTCAGAAAGAAAGTGAACGCTTGTCAATTTTACAATTTTACCTAAACGATGGTACAGGATACCCTTGAGCAGGACATCTGAGAGTTATGGGCTCTTCCACATTTCGTAAAAATGAATTAACGCGATCGTCAGTTGAAAATTTGGGTGCCTTCACTCCCACTGGTTCTAAACATAGATGGAGAGCTTACACATTCCCTAAACCAAAATCACTGATCCATTTTTCCTCCATCTCCATTTTCTCAGCCACAATATAGACTACATCAACAATTTCAATATAAACCTTCAGATTCTTAATATTACCTAAAAGATGGAACAGGATACCCTTGGGCAGGACATCCCAATGTTATAGTTTCTGCAGCCTCGCGCAAAAACGAGTTAATACGATTGTCAGTAGAAAATTTTGGTCCTTTCACTCCCACCGGTTCTAAAATAAATTAAGGGAAGCGGATCCAGAATAAGCTAATCGGAGGAATAATCTAATGCTTATTCATCTCTAAATATTATCAATTATGGGTCTTACTATTATTCTATAAGATCCTCAATTCCTCATTGAATTAGTAATTTTTTTAATGAATAATTAGAACGAATTAATTTCAAATCAGGCAGGCAGTCTAGCTGGGAAGTTAGAATTGGTCATTTCTATTTCTCCGAATTTCCATTTGACCTAATTGACATTTTCTTGAATTATTATTTGGCCTGACTTTTATAGTTGGCATGAAACTGAAATTCCATTTCACCGAAATGACACCCGATATTAAAATAGTGGCACCAATTGGCTTTGCAAATGGCCTTTTCGAAGGCATATGTAAATTATAAGATATATAATGGAAACTCTATAAAACAGAGAATATATGTATATGTAGAGAAGAAACTCAATATTAGGTCAAACAGAAATTCGCAGAAGATTTGGGAAAGTAGAATTTGTGGGATATTCATGGACCTTCTTTGTGGTGGTTGCAATTTCACAAATTTCATTAAAGGTGTTGGAACATTTTCAAACCACTGAAAATTAATGTAGACTCACTCAAATCCGCCATTGTGTCCACAACTTAGCAATACGCGGTGTTTGAGGCCGCAAAAATAATATTTTCGAAGTGTCGTTTATTTTATCGATAGTTTTTTGATTGTACGACAGGGGCTATCTGCTTATTCTCTGCAAAAACAAATTTGTTTGGCTAAAACGGGAATTTTTACAACTGTGGAATCGCGGGTTGAAGGGTGCGGATAAGCAGTACTTACATTTTGCCAAGCAAAAAAGGTACAAAACTACACTTGAAGGGTGCTTCACTCACTCAGAAAAATCTTGCGAATTTCGCTATGCACTGCAAAACTCGAGTACTTACAAAAATCGTGTAGAAAAATAAGTATGATAATTCGCGTACCAGACCTATACTAGTTACTTGACTAGTTACTAGACCTGTCAGCTGTTTCGCAGCGACCTCATTGACGATTACTACAAACTGCACTCAAAGTATAGTCGGTAAGACCGGTCATATACATAATGATGCGAAAGTGTATGTGACCGGCCTTACCGACCATACTTTGTAGTAATCGACAATGAGGTCGCTGCGAAACAGCTGACAGGTCTAGTAACTAGTCAAGTAACTAGTATAGGTCTAGTACGCAATTTATTAAACTGCATAGTGCATAGCGAAATTCGCAAAATTTTTCTGAGTGCGTGAAGCTCCCTTAAAGTGAAGTTTTGTGCCTTTTTTGTTTGGCAAAATGTAAGTACTGTTCACCCGCACCCCTCAACCCGCGTTTCCACACTTGTAAAAATTCCCGTTTTAGCCAAACAAATTTGTTTTTGCAGAAAATAAGCAGATAGCCCCTGTCGTACGATCCAAAAATTATCGATAAAAAAACGACACTTTGAAAAAATTATTTTTGCGACCTCAAACACCGCGTATTGCTAACATGTGAACACAATGGCGGATTTTAAGGCATTCCACAGATTTTGCTATTTTTCTGTGTTTGTTTACATTTTTTCGTCAAATGCTGCAACAGGCTTAAGTTATTTAATCAGTGTCAAGACTGTTAGCGAGTTAGACTACCTGTCTGATTTGAAATGGATTCGGTCAGTCACTAGTCTTAAGCATTCTACAAAGCTCAAACTTTAAAAAAAAATAAAGAGTACGATTTTACAATACCCTTGCCAACACACATACTTGCATAAATAATTGAGACTTCTTAGTCTTTACCCTACCTGAATGCTGGTACTGAATAGCCTTGAGCTTGACATGGTATCTCGAATTCAATGGAACTTCTAATCTGTAGCCACCGCTTCGCATCACCCGAAATTGAAGGAGCCTTACTACCAACTGGTTCTTTTTGAGATTTAAGGAAACAATTAAATTCAAACAATTCAATTCCATCCATTAAACATGCTGACATCCAAACCGCAAGCTGCGCTTATCAGTGTGCTCAATTACTTTGGGGAAAGCCATAAATTTTTATCCACAAATAAGTGTTTTTCTTGTTGTCATTTGTTTAAATTTACGGGCTTTGATTTTCAGAAAATATACGAATACCACGAGACAGTCAACTACGTTATTATTAGAGCATGTTCCTAAATCCACAATCTATGATGAGGGGTTCGAGGGGCAAGGATAAAGGGCGCAACGAATTTGAAAGTTGTAGGGATTTAATGTATCGACGAAATGACTAGTGAGTTTCCACTCTGTATACCATCAGCCTATTCTATGTTCTCTATGTCACAGTTCCCCCACTACTTGCTCTCAGTTGATATCCAACCACACTGGGTGTAATATAATATGTGTAGTCAGGTCTGTGCAAGGGACGCTGCACTCCCCTACTGGAAATAAAGAGACAGAAATCATATCCTTTTCTATACCTTTTATCTCTTGCCTATTCCCTCTATCTCTTTCTATCTCCATGTTAATCCTTTTCTCTTTGAATGTCCTCTCTTCTATCTCTTATCTATATCCGCCTATCTCTTTCAATCTCCACTTCTCTATCTCTTTCTATCTCTGTTTATACCTGTCTATCCATTTCTAACATCTTATCAATATTAATTCGGTTATCTCTTCTAATCTTGAGTTCTCTATCCCTTTCTCTCTCCACTTCAATCCACATTCAAGCTTATCTCTTTGAATCTCCTCTTTTCTATTGCTTTTTATCTCTTGTCTACCTCCGCCTATTTCTTTCTACCTCCATCTCAATACACGTCAAAACCTATCTCTTTCAATTGCCACATCTACATTCCTTTCTATTGTTCGCCTACTCTAGTTAATCCCTTTCTCTCGCCTTCCCTGTGGGCACAAAAACATGAACGTCCTAAGAACGTCTTTACAACGTTCTCAGGACATTAATGTTTTTTTACCCACTGGGTTGATAATCTCAATTAGCTCTTATCTCTTTCAATGGAGATTGAAAGAGAAAGGCGTTGATGTGTATTGAGATGGAGATATTAAGAGATAGGCTTAGATAGGCAAGAGATAAAAAGGGATAGAAAAGAGGAGATTCAAAGAGATAAGCGTGGATGATTGATATGGTTTTCACCGCGAACTAGATAGATAGAATTCCACATAGAGTGGAAACTCACAAGTTGTTTCGTTGATACATTAGATCTCTACACAGTACTGTAGTCACAAAGCGGACAGCGTCCTCAGTGGATAATTTCGTCGGTTTACTTCAATTCGCCAGAGTACATTTTTAGTGTTTTGTTCGAGAAGTAACCAATCAGATATCTTGCGCGACGCATGCGCAATACAGTGTGGAGCCCCCGATGGCAACAGTGAAATACGGCCATACGGAATACGGCCCTAAATACAGAATCTATGATGAGGTTCTCATATAGGTTTTAGGCAACTTCAGACCATACCTGAGTCATCACTGTCTCGGGGTTTTCGGGTACAATTAATGGTCCTTCGGTTCCGATTGAAACTCCTTTAATCCCGTCTCCGGTGTAATTTTCTATACCGCATCTATTTATGTAAACAATAATGTATTTGCTAATAATTAAGTGCGAATTAATGCATTCCATAATAGTGCAGACATTCTTGATTGGATTATTATAATTTGTTAGTAAAGACACTGTTAAACGCAGGCTGAAGGTAGGATGTAACGAACTAAAAGTATCAATCGTGATATGATAGCAGCATATTCATTATTTTGTACTGAATGTTGATTATTGATTACTTATTAACGTGCATTGACGCTGGGAATTACCTGAACGATGGAACAGGGTGACCCTGCCCTTGACAAGGAATTACGATGTTGACGCCGGTTCGTCTTTCCATTAAACTCCCTTTTTCGCCAAAGACCGATGGTGCTCTACTTCCCACAGGTTCTATCGATAGAAGACCCAGACGTCAAACAAAAAAGACAACAAGAAAATTATCTAAATACTTTCTAAAAAAATCTAAAGAGAAACACCATTGAGATGAATGTATCAGATCATCAGGTGTCGAGGGGTGATGATAGGATCCTACATGCAAACTGATGCAAACCCACCTTTGAGTTTTCCAATATACCGACAAAAGTTAGACTATTCAATTGTTCATATTGTGTGGCATCTAGTAGAACTTTTTCTTATCTTATTATTTCATATACCTATAAGATGGAACGGGGTACCCCTGAGCCGGACAAAACAAACTCATGTCTTGACCCAGGACTCTGTCGAAATAGGCTTTCTTCACGTCATTGGAGAACTTCGGAGACTTTGCAGTGACGGGTTCTGTGTTAGAAGAAAAGTGAGTGCAATATTAAGATGGTGGTCTTGTGTATTTAGAATGTAGAATATAGATGTGCCTTCTATAATATTTGTGAGAGCTTTTCTAACCAAGTGGAAAAAATAGACCAAAATATTCAACGTTGATATGTTGTCTAGAAACGAAGCTAGCCCCACAAAACTAAACTGTAAATTCAGACATTCAGTTCAATTCTTCTGACCTCTTCAAACTATCATAAGTGAGATTGAGATTATATCCCAATTGGTGCTATAAATTCGAAGTGAGAAGTCAGTTTTTTCGCTTCGTCTATTGGTTGAATGTTTACTCGCCTACTATGATTGACTTAAAGCCTTATTTATCGGCACATACTTTTATCCGTATATCAGAATGGCTATTTTAATCTGGGAAAACAATTTTTTCTTTACACGTGCATGCAAACCCCTCGTTTTTCCACCGTTTACAGACATGCAAAATGGCTGATTCCACACTGTCCTCAAAAGCAGTGAGCAAAATCTCCAACATTGATGAGCAAAACGCTGTCAACAGTTAGCAAAGTGGTCTTCATGGTTACCAAAAAATTTTGCTCACCGGTCGCGATGACATCTAGCGTCGTAAACGGTTACTATGTAAACAATGTTTTTGGGTGTAGTTGGGTTAGGTTGGTTTGATGTCTGTAAACAGTGGACAAACGAGGGTTTTGCATAAATTTGTGAAGAAAAATATTGCTCGATACGAGAGGCCTAAACGGGCGATTTGATAACTGCTCGTGTGAAGGAGCCGCCTGAACCCAAGGCTCGGCTTCATCTCATTACGCCTCGCCTCCGGTTCACGCGGCAGCTTCACACTCGCAGTTGCCAAAACGCTCGTGTGGCCTCTTGTATCGAAATATACTATTAGTCAATTAGAGGTCATCAAACATTTGAAGAGATTTTTAGGAATTTCAAAAGTTTTCGCGGAATTTAAAGGATATCAAAAAATTTTCAGGTATTAAAAAAATATTTTGAATGAATATTGAAGGATTTGAAAAGTTTTTTAAGGAATTTTATAAGCTTTCGAGTAATTTAAGCAATATCAAGAGATCTTAAGGAAGTTAAAAAGATTTTATGCAATTTTAATCAATACCAAAAATAATTGGGGAATTTAAAAATATTTAAAACTATTTCAAGAGTACATAAAATATTTTCAGAGATTGTAAGAGAATTTCGTGAATTAGAGTCATTTAAATAAATTTTAAGGAATTTCAAAGGTTAAAAAAAAAGTTTTAGAGAGATAAATCAACAATTCAAAATCCAACTTCAAAATTCAATATTTTCATTTTACTTAAAAAATATTTGAGTTAGATATTTTCTCGCTCTGTGCGCATAATTCTAGTAAAAAACTTATTAATTCTACAGAGAGAAAAAATTATAAACTTAATATTTGTTGAGGAAAATGAAGAAAAAAAATTTTTTAATTAGAACATGGTTCCAATACCCTTAACGAATTTCAAAGGATTTTCAAGATTGGCAAATATTTCAAAATTTTTTTAAATATTTCAAGAGCGAATTTATACCAGATTTCTATTTCGTAAAAATTTTAATTGAACACTTTTTCCATGAAAATGTACACCGGTAACTCAGTTCTTGAGGAAATCAAATAGAAGTAGTGGAGGGCTAATCAAAAAAATAATCAATTCAGAAAACAAAGTAAATATCTTATAAACTTGAATTATAACAGTGTACCCTGCTGGAAGTAAATAGATAAAAAGTCTATCTATTTGAATATTTTTCAATCTTCAGGATTGAAATAGAAAGAAAAAAAAATGAATCCAAATGTATTCATCCCTATCCATGTCATTCTATTTCAATCTCTTTTCTAATCTACAAGAAACTCTTTAATTTTCAATCTCAATATTTCTATCTTTCTGTATCCTTCGTCTATCTTCGCCAATAATTTCCTATCCTCCATCTATCCACGCTAATCATTCTTTATTCGCCACCTATTCACACTAATCCTTTTCTTTCCCTTTCGCAATCATTTGAATCTTTACCTACCTGTTTTACACTTATCCTTTTTTACGCTTATCTTTTTCCATTGCTACTAATCTATCCATATCTATATTCTAGTATAATCATTTCAATCATTTTCAATATCTATTTAAGTATACTACCGAGTCTATCCATTTCAATCTTTACCATTCCTATCCATTTCTAACCTTATATAGTCTTTTCAATCCTTTTCTATCTTTCCTAAACTATATTTTAAGTGTATCCTTTTCAATCACTACATTTCCACCCATGTATATTATAATATTCCTAATCGAGTCATCTCAATCCTTTTCTATCAAATTTATCCATTTCAATATACATAAATTAGTGATTATACTGACCAAGAGATTGAAAGGGATAGAGATAGATAGCCGCGAAATAAATGAGATTGAAGATATAAGTTATGAATTTAACAAAGAGATTGAAAAAGATAGAGTTAGATAAATAAGGGATAGATTGGGATAGAGCTCTTTTGGATGAGTGATACTGGTTTTTACAACACAACTCCTAAATCCTTCGTTAGCTAAGTGGACTAAGCGCAGGACAACGAACTCTATGCGCGTGGGTTCGCGTTCCCATAGATGCGGATTTTTCAGTGTTACATGTGTCAGCGGTAGGATTAAAATAATATTTATGTGCAAAATATTGTATTTAAAATATTATTATGCGCGTTCAAAATTTAGTAATTAATAAGATAGAAAATGATAGAGAAAATGGATAGCAATTTTTTGGAATGGATAGAAAGAGATAGGAAAAGATAGAGCCTAGTGAAAACGATAGATACACACAAAGATTGAAAAAGATAGCGTTTCATGGATGCAAATTGTACACTTGGGAGGGATAGAAAATCTCTATCATTTTCTATCTTTTTACTTTGTACAGGATAACACGTGGCTTTAAGTAAAAATGATTAGTTTCATCGCTGAAGTGCGACTATTAAGCTACTGTTTATTTGACGATTAAGATTAATATACTTCCCAATTCAATAAACTTCATGCACTCGTTTTGTATCCAATATGATGCGACCAATAAAGGACGTATGTTATAGTCTTATATAGTTATAAGGTTTTCACTTAGAGTCTTATAGCTTATTAAAACCTTTAAGTATCGAGATATGAGCTCTATCAACAGTTTAAGTACCTGGTTACAGGAATGGGATGTGCTTGTGCATTACAAGGAAGACTGATGTCTGTGCCTGTTCTTCTCACCAATAGAGAAAGTTTCGCGTCGGCATGAAGCGCCGGAGCTTTGCTTCCCACAGGTTCTTTACAAGTTAAAGAAATTACAAACAGTAGAAGTTTTACTTTGATGAGACAGGGTTCCCTTTCGGAAGAACAAATTGTCGTTAGGAAAGAGAAGGCAGAATCGACAATTGATAATAGATGCGAAATCAGCTTAGCATTTACAATTAGTGATGGCATGTCTATATAGAAAATATCGAAATATCGATAGAAAGCTTCAATATTAGTATTTGTAAAGATATTGGAAAAGAGAATAATAGTGAGGACATCCAGAAAAATAGTTTCTTTTCGATGATCCATCACTATTGCCACTTATCCGAGAGCTGCATTTTTATTTTTATTTTTCCAGAATTTTTAATTCTTTAGAAAGATACACATTATTCTGAATAATTTGATAAAATTCATCGTATAAAAATTCCTGAATTTTCCATGATTTTCAGATGTCCCCTAACTTGCGACCACCCAATTAGTAATTGTATGTACTTTTTTAATGCAGATTATTTTGACGCATGCAAATTGCAAATTTAAAATATTGATTGTTACCTGGTCATGGGAACAGGATATGCCTGTGCATTACACAATAGGCTGATGTCGAAATGTTCACTTCGTACAATTACAAATAATTTAGCATCTCCAAGAAGTGCGGGTACCTTACTTCCTACAGGTTCTACGATCATAGGAAAAAGAAGAAGCCCAGACGTAAAGATAGATTTATATTTGATTTGACATTTTAATGTACCTGAATCGGGACTGGGTTCTCTTGCGAGAATGATACCTAAATTCTTACCTTCTTTAATCTTAAGAATGTATGCATATAATTTGGATATAACATTCGAAGAAGGTGGTTTCCAATTACTTTGAGATTATTAGAATAAATACAGTCGACTCCTGCTATGATTGTATTCTAGCTAAATGCTATCACCAACTTTACCGTAAAAATCGTAAAAAAAGACGTATCTCTAGTTCGGATAATTTACCTGTCACTATTCCATATCTGAAATAAAATTTATAAAAGCTCTTCTTTCTAGTTAGGTTCATAATATTTATTAGACAAGTCTCTCCATTTTTCCTAAAAATTTTTCATAATATGACAGTGTCAAAACCCAACTCTGCAAAAATGGAAAACGCGACATTATTCAAACAGAATATAGGCGGAGATAGACAAGAGATAGAAAGGGATAGAAAAGAGGAGCTTCAAAGAGATGTGTGAATGTGGATTGAAATGGAGATATAAAGAGATAGAGAGGTTAGGCGAGAGATAGAAAGGGATAGGATTTCTATTACTTTATATCCAGCAGAGATAGGGAAATTTCTTGACATTTGAGAGAATCTCTGTCTTGGATTTATTGACATTTGAGAGACCCAAGTCTATGTATTTCATAAAAATTGGTCTCTAAGATCCAAAATGGTGCAGAGCCTGAAACTTTACTGAAAATAGACTTATGATGAGAAAAGTAAGCCTACTGAAGAGTACGAATAGTGAGGAGTATGATTAGCAGGAGTCGATTGTAGATAAAATTGAAAAATAGCAACCCCTAACGAGGTGTTAAATACAATATACCTCATAACAGGAATCGGATGAGCTTGCGCATTGCATGGAAGAGCAATATCGGCACTTGTTTTTCTAATTAAGAGATTTATGGTAGCGTCTCCGGCAAAAGCTGGGGCTTTGCTTCCGACAGGTTCTACGAGAATGGAAAAGAAACAGTATAGAAGCCGGTTTTATAAAATTAGATGAATTTTACCTAGTTGTCGGGACAGGGCTGCCCTGAGCCTCGCAAAACATTGTCACCGGTTGTCCCTGGGATCTTCGGATGGTTCGACTCAGATCGTCCGAAGAGAACTTGGGCGACCTCGTACTAATTGGTTCTGAAATTTTTTATCTGTTTGCTTCACTACTCTACGAAGATAATTTCTATTTTCTTTTTTTCAATCTATAAAATATATTTCGAGAATATTTTAGAAAAATCTCCTTGAGTCGATTTACGATTCCTAAAACTTGGATTAACTGCTTAAATTCAAAGACGAAAGTTAATTGGAGAGGGTGGACACTAAAATTGAACAAAATAATTCCTGGTCATTTCTAAATTTTCTCGTCGTTATAGTGCAAGAGTATTTAAAAATTTCAAACCTTTTATAGTCTGTAAAAATGTTTTTATTTTATGAAAATTTTTAAGATCTAAAATCTTCTAAAGAGACAAACTTTTTTTTACTCTTTCTGTCTGTATATACCTGTCTATCCCATTCTATCTCTTGTCTATCTCCGCCTGTCTTTTTCTATCTTCATCTCAATCCACATCAACACCCATCTCTTTCAAACCCCACTTCCTTCTCTTTCTGTCTTTTGTCTATCCCCGTCTATCTCTTTATATCTCTTTGTCAATCACCGTTCTCTCCTATCTCTTTCAATCCTCACTTTTTTATCTCTTTCTATTTCTGTATATCTATCTGTTTATCCCTTTATATCTCTTTATCAATCTCAATTCACTTTTATCTCTTTTAATCTCCAGTTTTCTATCCCTTTCTATCTCCCTCTGAATAAAAATTGTTCCTATCTCTTTTTTACGCATTCAAAAAGTTAATTTAGGACACCAATAATTGTTCACTTTCAATAATTGAGAAATTTGTTATTATATTTTTGGTATTATGATCAAAAAGGGAAAAACAGTTGAAAACTTGAAATTAAGTTAGCAAGGAAAAACTAAAAATAGAGCACTTGAACTTGAGTGAGAACCCAGTTCTTCTTTTTCTTCTAAGGCAAGAGAATCAATTCTCAAAAGAATCAACTTAGTAGAGAATCGATTCTAAAGATCGATTTTTTTTTTCGAAAAAGATCAATCTTCAAAGAATCGAATCAGAATCGAACATCCCTAGATTATATGGATTTTACGAGAGTTTAAAACTAATTTGAACAATTTCAAGAAATTTTAAGTGATTTTAAGGGATTCCATTGAATCAGTGAAAAGAAAATTGAAGATGTTTGTAAGTACTTTGAAAACATCTTTAGACAATTATATATGTAGAGATTAAAGAATGAATCTTTCAATTCTCAAATAATGAACATAAACGGAAAATAAGCTCAAAGTTCTTAATCATAATAGGTTCCTCCTTGAAAAGTTGAGCCGCCGCATCCGAGATAGCAATATAGCTTATGTGTGGGATTATCAATGTCAATTTCGATCAGACTAATTTACCTTAATATGCGGTCACTTAACGCCCTCTCGAGTTCCGTTTACAAAGACCAGATTGATGGTTTACACGCGTTTAAAACCAGAACCGTAATCAAATTGAAGAATCTCTATACAATACATATCTCAAACAGCCCTGAGATCAATTTTATACAATTTTTAAACCAAAAAAGAAACTAGCCATACTTTCTGTTCACTGAGAGACAAAAAATGTCACCGTGCACCAAATCAAAATATACCTAATCATTTCTAATATCTAAAAATAATACTCTTAATTAAGTAATTAAGGATTGTATCTTTGCCTCACCTCGAGATGGGAACTGGATAACCCTGCAATGGACACATTAAATTCGTCGACTTAGTCGACAAAACGTCCACCCATTCAACCTTTCGATTGGTTGGTAGTTTAGGTCTAGTATTGGAAGTGGGTTCTAAAAATAAGAGCCAAGTTCTAGAAGGATGGATGCGACAGCAATAAATACATCTACAAACCGTGTAATGGGCACAGGGAACCCTTGGGCCGGACATGTTAATGATATCTCTGTAGATTTACTTGTTGGCTTCACGACTTTTATATCCAAGTTGATAAGTTTCGGTTTTGCACTGGAGACTGGTTCTAAGGAAACAATTAAGGCTTTTCTGACTCTAATATTCGCCAATGGATTTCAACGATTAGAGATCTTTTGCAATGTGTGCATAAATAATACGTGATAATTTAACGTATTTTAAATTCAGGCTTTTTTTCCATAACAGAACACACAGCACAAAAACAATAATTCGAAATCCGAATGTGTTAATTTAATCATCAACGAAGTTTGACAAGAAAATGATTTTGGAAAAAAGAAAATTGAAATCGAGCAATATTTAGAAGACGCGCATCATGGATTTACAATTCAGAAGATTTTACAAAAAAAAGTCACCCTAATGTACCCTTGTCTAAAATGCTTACTCTGGAAAAATCATTGACGATGATTATTTTTGATGAACTATATTGAAAAATTCACTTCCATAATTCAGAAGATTTTCAAAGAATTTAAAAAAATTTATAATAATTCCAAGGACTCCGAAGAATTTAAAGTGAATTCAAAAGCATTCAAGGTTAATTCAAAGCATTTCCAAAGAATTCTTGCTGAATGCCATAGAATTCAAATTGAATAAAAAAATTCAAGGTTAATCCAAAAAATTCAAAGTGAGTTCTAATTTAATCAACGCGAATTTCAAATAATTTAATATACATTTCCGAGAGGAATCCCAAATAATTGAACAAGAATTCCAGGTGAGTTTCAAAGTATTAAAATTTAAATATGAATAATTCAAGATCAATTTCTAAAAATTCTAGATGATTTCAAAGAAAAATTCAAAAAAATTTTTAAAAAATTTCAAAGAATTTCAAAGAAACCATGGAGCATTAATAGTGAATTACGGAGAGATCAAGAGGAGTTCCAGGAAATGAAAAGTAAAATTGAAAACAAAATTTTTAAACAAAAGGAGTCGAAAGAAATGCTTTATGTATTCGAAAGAATTCTAAATAATTTAAAGTGAAATCCAAAGAATATTGATGAATTTAACAGAATTAAAGTTAAAATTAAAAAAAAATTCAAGGTTAATTTTCAAAAAATTTATGATGAAGTATAAAGAATTCATCATAAATATTTTGGAATTAACCTTGAATTTTTTTAAATTTTAACTTGAATTCTGTTAAATTCAGGAATAATTCACACCTGATGACTAGCACTCTGAATATAGAAAAATGTTGGAAATCCAAAAGGCGACCTAAACATTATTTAGTTTAAAAGTTCTTTTTAACACTGTTTAATTTTTTTAAGTAAATAAATTTAATATTTTAAATTTGAGCTGAAGGCTTAACTTAATTTTGTACGTCATTCTAACTTCTAAATACAATAAAAATCTGTTGAATAACTTTAACATTCTTTATACTGATTCGCAAATCATCCCTCTCAAATTTCCAGAGTAAGAAAACTATAGCGAAGGGGTAACGGTGCAATCAGCTAGACCGTACCTAAAATATCGCTCACAAGTAGATAAAAGGGTGATTGTAGAATTGCCCAATCAAAAGAAACACTACAAATACTTGTCACGCTAGGAGATATCAGAAAAAAAGTTTTGAGAGGAATTTCCCTTTTACCTGAATGCTGGCACAGGAAATCCCTGCACAGGACAAAGTAGAGCCGTCGTCTGTGCTAATGCCATAGTGGGGTTAATTGATTTCACGTCCATGGCGGTCATTTTTGGTTTCGTGCTGGACACCGGTTCTAAATTATTTAAATGACGAAACAGGAAAGCAAGAAAATAGCTAACTAGAAGGTCCAATTCTCCATAAAGCTCTATATTTACAATCATAATAATATTTTTTATGCCGTTTTGTTCACTTACTTGAAGTGTGGGACAGGGTATGACTGTGCAGGGCAGAAGATTTGAAGAGCTTGGTTCTCGAGTACATCAAAAGTGTGACTTTTATCTATTGTTGGAAATTTGGGTCTTGTAAAGCCGACCGGTTCTGTGAATCAGAAGGATTCATCGGAAATTGCTTCACTTCAATTCTCGACAAGGTAATTCTGGGACAGAATAATCCTGAACATTCTCTGAAACTCTGAGTATCAGATAAAAGTATTGAAACGAGAGATTTGGTTAAGAAAAATACTATTTTTTAAAAACCAATAGAAATTTTTCTAGATTGAAGGAGCAATAGTGAAAATAAAACCTATGACTAAAGATTCATTCTTACTTATGTATAAACGGCGTTCAAACCATTTATATTTCATGCAAATCATTGCCAACAACAAGTGTTTCATATAATACTTGTAGCCCACCTACCTAATGCTGAGATTTGGCTATTTAAAGACTCGAAAAAAAATCATAGACAATGAATATTTTAATTTACCTGTGTGACGGAACAGGAAATCCTTGAGCTGGGCAAAGAAGAGTCATTGCACCGCCCAGTGAAGCTTTAAAAGTCTGCGAATCGGCCAAGGATGGAAATTTTGGTCTTGCACTTCCGACAGGCTCTACAGATTATCACGAAAGAAACAATGACAAACTTTTGAAACGTGCGTTTATCATTAAAATTATCTGGTAAATAGAATTGGCACAGACACCCCAGTATTTAAAACTTAATTAGTGAAACTACAATGTCACGTCTTCTTCCTGTTCAGCGACTAAAACTTCTGGTCAATAAGATCTTCCTAGATTTTCAGTATCTTGAAGAATGTAATCTATTTTCTTCATGTGTGGAAATATTCTAAATCGAAGAAATGGATGGGTTAATCAAATAATCATTTTATATATGATTATTATTTTTGTCTTTGGATTTTTGGATAATTCAACGAAGAAAACTAAACACCGACCTAATATATCTGAAGTAAGTTTGCACTGCCATTAAAAGATAAGAAAATTTGAAATCGGACCAGAAATCTATTTTACTACTCTTCAGTATTCAGAAATCTATTTCCTTATTTTGTCTAGAAAGTTCAAATATTATGGAGATCCTAATGAGGCCTCAGAGTATAAAAAGTCCAATTTTATATAAAAGTAAGGATTCTAAGTACAGTCTAACTACAGTACCGGTTACCAGTATGAGATAAATCACTATTAAATTACTACTTCATCTAGATAGTTCTACTGTCGTACTGTGCATCGATAAGACTTGTAATGTACTACTGCGCAGCTTTAAGACAAATAAACTACTACAGAACATCCTCAAGACTTATATAACATTACAGCGCACCTTTTAGACTTACACGATACTATTGCTCAGACATTACTAGTGCGCATCATTTAGACCCATAGATTACTTCTGCAAACCATTGTGGTCCATACAAAGCTACTGCGCATCCTCAAGACTCATATATTACTACTGCGCACCATTGTGGTACAAAGAAAACTACAGCGCATCGTTTGGAACCATAGAATACTACTGCGCATCCCTAAGACTCACAGATTACTACTGCGTACCATTGTGGCCCATAAAACACTACAGCGCATCGTTAAGCATTGAAAGAGATAGTTTTAGAAATAGATTGGGATAAAAATTAAGGGATTGAAATACATAGAAATGAATTTCGATTTACTAGGAGATAGACAGAAAAAGATAGATGGAGATAGGCGAGAAATAGAGAGGGATAAAAAGAAGAGATTGATAGAGATAAAAGTGAGTTTTGATTGACAAGGAGATAGAAAGCTATAGAATAGGCGAAAGGTTGGAAGGAATAAAAAAAATGTCTGGATTGAAAAAAGATGAGAGCGAACGGTTATTTACAAGGAGATATAAAGGGATAGACAAGAATAGACAAACAATGGCAAGGAATAGAGCAGTGGGAATTGAAAAAGATAGCAGAGAATTGTGATTGAAGGTGCCGTCTCATGTCGACAGAAAACGTCGGCGTAAAGCATAAACTAATGAGAGAGACAGAGATAGGCAGATCTGTTTGTCTCCTTCACTCTCATGAGTTTCTGCTTTACGCCGACGTTTTCTGCCAACTTGGGACTGCACCTTGACAAGGAGGTAGAAAGATATAAAAGGGGATAAACAAGGAAATAAAAGAGATAGAGAAGTGGCCATTGCAAGAGATAGGCGTCAATGTAGATTGAGATAGAAAGAGATAAACGGGGATAGGATAGAGATAGAATTGGATAAACAATCTTTATCCCTTTCTATCTTAGAGGTAAAATGATGCAGAAATATGATTTTTATCTCTTTACGTCCAATAGAGGGTTTTAGGGTTGCGCAATAGTGTTTTACAAGTCTTTTAGATAATCGATTCTATTCTACAGGTGTTTGAAATGCGCAGTAATATTCTACGGGTTTAAAGGATGCGCAGTAATATTCTATAAGTTTAAATGATGCGAAGTAGTGCTCTGTAAGTCTTTTGCATGCGCAGTAGTGATTTATCTGTCTTAAAGATGCGCGGTAATTTTCTACGAGTCTTAAGGATGCACAATATTATTTTACAGTAAAAGTACTAATTATCTACTAATTTTTTTCATACTTGGTACTTTAGTGTAACTGTAACTAAGATTTTATTATAAATTTAATGGTTTTTTTACGCAGGGTATCATAATAAAAGTATATCGGCGTTTAAACTGAATTCAAGTAATTTGATAGTTTTAGAGCAATCTACCTACCAACATATCTGAAGTTGAAAGCTGGCTAATAAAACGTAAAAGCAATTGTTTATGAACTTTAGACACCGGATTTTTTAATTTACCTGTGTGATGGTACAGGAAATCCTTGTGCAGGACAAAGCAGAGTCATCGTACCGCCAAATGAAGCTATAAATGTCTGCGAATTTGCCAGCGATGGAAATTTTGGTCTGGCACTTCCGACGGGCTCTAAAGATTGTATCATGAGAAAAAAAAAGTGACTATGTTTTGCGAACATGAGAAGTGGGAAGGTTTCGAAACATTTTCCAATTTCAATAACTAAAAGAGAATCTGCAGTAAAAAGTTCCTGTTGTTTCAAATTTGTTTTTTACGATCTTATTCTTTTTTCACGTCTTTGTAAAATGATTTTATAGAAAAATTGATAAACACAGTGAAAGTTTACCCTTCATTGAAAATAAAAAAAGAATTCATAAATCGATATTTAGGAATTTCCATAAAAAAGAGAAGCCGTCAATTCAAGTCAGTCCTACAAGAAAAATAGTAAACTGCTACATAATACTGAGAATATATAATAAATAACTTTGAAAAAGGAATTGGGACTGTTTAATTGCATTCTACTCTTTAAAGAAGAAAGTACCTGAGCTGTTGATAAAACAGCTAGCTCATCCCTCTTTGTAGAAGATGCCTCAATTGTTCTCTGATAGCAAAGCGTACAGAAAATGGCAATAAAAAAATTCCAAAGGTCGCACGTGGCTGCACTTTTTCATTTTATAGCAACTTACCTTCTTCGTGGTCATTTAAGAAGAAGAGTGGAGAAATCGACAACGACAAAAAGAAAGGATAAGCCAGCTAACTGAGTGATTGTTGAACGAGTGAAAAATAGACAAATGACCAGCAATTGAAAGTGATTTAATGGCATCCTATTAATAAACTATTTCGGAAATCTTTCCAGAAAGAATATCGTCATTTAAATTATAGGTTCTTTTCTGTGAAAAAATATTGTATTAGAAATAGTAATACAGTTCTCAGTTTTGGAAAACATGTCGAACATGTCGGACTTTAATTTGAAACCATTCAAGGGGATTAAAAATAAATACATAAAAATTGGAGGATTTCAATTTAAGTTGAATTCAAAAGAATTAAAAACAATTCAAGGAAATTTAAAGGGTTTCAAAGGAATTCAGAGGATTTCAAAAGTAATGGTAAGGAACAAAATATAAATTCAAAAAAATGCACAGCGACTCGAAGGATTGTAAAATGAGTTTAAAGGATCTCAGGGTTAGCGCAAAAACGTGTATTGCAATATCCAATTCAAAATTTCTAAAATTAAAGAAAATATGCTAAGGTATGTTTATTTGGTCTTCAATTTTTGTAAAAATCGAGTAAGTTTTACATGATCGTAAAGAAAATAATTTTAAAAACAAATAAAAGCGAATGATAACTTTCTGGAAATCTCTACGAACGTGTAACTTTACGAAACTGATCACTTTGATATACTGATGTAAAATTTGAAATTTATGAGGACGTTTCTCTCATTTAGGTCGATCTAAGCAGACGCAAGTGATAGGAAAACCGACACAATGAAAAGCTCTCGGGTGGCGCAAGTGCATGGCACATGCCCGCAGGGGTACCCTGTCCCAGCATTCAGGCAATTGACTAACAAATTTGGTTTCCAGTAGTTTCTCTATTATTATTTATTTACAGAAGGTAACACAAATAACTCATCAAAATTTTAAGGCCACTTAAGACTTACCGACTTACCTACCTTACCGACACTTTTTTCTGTGCAACGATACTTCTACATTTATTGAGATATTAAATTGAAAATTTCTAAAATTGAAATTAGAGCATTAAGGTAAGTTTATCTGGTCCTAAATATTGACATTTATAAAAAAAAATTTCACAAAAATTTAAGACCAGATAAATATACCTTAGTATATTTTCTTTAATTTTAAAAATTTTCAATTTGATCTCTCAATAAATGTATAAGTAAGGTTACAGAAAAAAAAATTTAAGTAAGGTAGGGATGGGATAAGTCTTACATGGTCTTAAGAGTGTTGGATCCAGATTCTTGTATCAAAATTTCATTTCTTTATTTTACTCAATAAATATTACTATATATATTAATATAGAATTACAATATTTTTTAAGTAAAATGAAGAAATCGAATTTTGAAGTTTAGACTTGAATTCAATACCCTTCATGTTTGTTTTTTGAACACAAAAAAATGTCCATTTGTTTAAATAGTTAATAACTTCATTTTTCAATTTTATCGAGTCTAGAAGAAACCAAATTTGTTAGTAAGTAGTATATATATATATATATATATATATATATATAAAGTATGAGTAACATAATGAAAATAATTTTTCTAGGAATGAATGAGCTGTAATTTGACATTAAATTCTTGTAAATAATATAATATATGAGCAAAAAATATTCGACACTCGGTGATGAAATGCGTTCGTTTACCACAAAATCCATAAAAAATAAAAAATTTGGACTGCAAAAATAAAAAAATTATTTTATATTCAGACAGTTCCTGACACTGAATATTTTTTCCTGAAATTTTCAGAAGTGATAATGTGCATGAAAACCATTTTAAACACCTTAAAATTTTACGGAATTTTTAAAATATATAAAAATCTCTTATAATGCTTTAAAATTCCAAGGCAAACTTTAAAATCCCTTCAAATCACTTTTAAAAAATCAAAATTTCTTAAACTTCTACAATCTTGTTAAAATCGTCTAAAATTCCACAAGAAAGTTTAAAATATCTTAAAATCCTTTAGATTTAATAACTTTCTTAAATATCTCATAAACATGAAATCCTTTAAGGCCATCTAAGACATCCGATTTACCGACATTTTTTTGTCTGAAACGCTACGTCTTCATTTATTGAGATTTTAAATAAAAATTTATAAAATTGAAGCTAAAGCATTAAGGTATGTTTATCTGGTCCTAAATATTGACATTTATAAAACAAAATTTTCAACAAAATTTTTTTTATTTTTACAAAAATTTAAGACCAGATAAACATACCTTAGCATAGTTTCTTTAATTTTGGAAATTTTCAATCTAATATCTTAATAAATGTAGACGTAGCGCTGCAAAGAAAAAAAATGTCGGTAAGGTAGGCCATGAAAGATTTACTCGATCCCTACCTTACTGACATTTTTTTCTTTGCAAAGTTACTTCTACATTTATTGAGATTTCAAATTGAAATTTTCTAAAATTAAAGAAACTATGCTAATGCTTAACTTAATGCTTTAACTTCAGTTTTAGAAATGTTCAATTTGATATCTCAATAAACGTAGATGTAGCATTGCAAAATAAATGTCGTAAAGGTAGGGATCCGATAAGTAATACATGGCCTTAACAGAAATCTGACATCACTCTTCGCACAGATGAATCATAGCATCGATCGACATTGTCGTTGCATTTTGAAGCCTAGGTCATCAGTAATCTGCATGAAAACAATAGCTAGGGGGCTAAGAGTGATAAAAGAACGCATGTAGGTTTGACATCCGCAACGGCCACAACTCTATTCTATGTTCATTGACCGAATTTCAAACTGAGGGGCTACTCAAGGTTGCCCATTGAACCACTCATCCATTCCTAGATATCGAACGAAATCGGTTTTCCGCTCTCGTTTCTCAAACACTTAAAGACAAAGACTTGTTTCTTCTATTAAAAATAATTTTTTTTTTCAAATTTTATTAAGTGGACTTTTATTTGTTCAAAAATTCTCTCAACTTGGATCATAGAGTCGATCATGTATAATTTCACATTTTACATTTTGCGAAAGGTATTTATTAATAAAATTAATTAGTTTAAAATTTAAAAACAAAAAATTGTATTTTTAGTTAAATACTTGAATTTTCAAGGGAATAGTTTAATTTTCAATCCAAAAGATAAACTTTCAATAAAAAAGAAAATAGTTAAAATTTGAACATTAAAAATTAAGTTTCCCAAAAAAATAGTTGCATTTTTAGCAAAATTGTTGAATTGACTAAAAAAAAAGTTTTATAACTAAGTTTATAATAAAATAAAATGAATTTTTACTCTGGAATGTGGATTTTTCATAAAATAGTTGAATTTACATAAAAAAATTTGAATAGTTAAATTTCCAACAAAAGAAAATTAATTTTTGATTGAAAATTCACTTTTTTGGTTAAAAATTCAACAATTCTATGGAAAATTCATTTATTTTTTGTTGACAATTAAACCTTTCTTTTTTTTTTTTTTAATGTTAAATTCTAAATGTTAGACGTGAAATATAAAGTTATACATAATCGACCCCGAAAATCTGATAGTTTTTCTACTTACCATCAGTGTCAAACATAAATTATTGGAAATTGTGTCTTGTACAATTAATGGTAGATGTTTTAAGAAAAAATACACACAAGTGTGCCTTGTTAAAAAGTATAATTTAAATTGAATGAAATGAGTTTAGATGTATGATGATTGTTTAAAAAGCAGATTAAAGCGTGTATTGAAATAATTAATTTCTGGAAGAAATGCTCTCTTGTCTCCCTTCTATGCTATTCTCTCAGCGTTAAAAATCTTTAATTAATTATTAACTTCATACTATAAAATTTTTCTCTTGCATAAAAATTATTTTCTTGGATTATAAAACTCAAATATAATCCTGAAAAGTCGAAAGAGCGGTACGTAAAAGAGTAGAGGAAATTTTTAACAAATACAAGATGATGGAAAACCGATTTCGTTATACTATTTTATCCGATTGTTTCATCTGACATACGTAGGCACCAATCTTAATTTTATATTTTATTATATATTTTATATTTTTGCAATTTTTTTTTAAGCAAAATTGACTATTTTTCTCCGTTCACATTTTGATCCTTTACAATTTGTGAAAATTCAATGTTATCTTTAAACTCCATGAAAACTTGCAATGTTCTTTTAACATTAGAATAACATCTCATAAAAAATTCTAAACCGACTGAAAATTTTTTTTATTCCATAAAATATTTTTATCAGTATTTTTTTTTTTAATTTCTTAAACTAAAATTTTATCAAATCTTTTGAAATTATTTAAATTCCTATGAATATGATTAAAGGTTATATCCCAAATTACGAATTATAATAATTAAATTGGAATTAAACCTCAAATTGCTGAATCCCAAATTGTGAAGTTTGAACTTGGAACCAAGTGGATCACCTAAATTTACAAAAATTTAAAATTCCCGGAAAAAAAAATTTCCCAAAGAAAATAATACAGAAATTTTAAATTTCAGAAATTAAATATCTCCAAAATTGGTAATTTTTTAAATTTTCCTACATTAAAAATTCCTAAAATTTTTATCAAAAATTTCGGGAATATTTAACTTCGGGAATTTTAATTTTTCGAGAATTTTAAATTTCAGTAAATTTACGTGATCCCGATACAAGTCTCTTGAAAATCCCTTAAATTTCTTTAAGATTCCTTGTAATAAGTTGAAACCTTGTAGCGATACATTTATATTTCTGAAAAGGATCTAACAATCAATTTTTTTTTATTCTCTCTTTTCTAAAAATGTACGTGGAGAAAATTAGTCAACTTTGGTAATGAAAATTTAACAGGTTTTAAAATTTGCCGCACTCTTACAACATAATGTGTTTAACAAAAACTGTTACTAGTAAAGTCAAAATATTAAAATTTAAAATTTTTTATTTATTTTGATTAAATTTAATAATATCATAATTTTTACATGACATTAAAATATTTAAATGACATAATTAAGCCTTTTTTCATTCTTTTGAAATATGCAATATAATATAAAAAAAATTGAGCGCTGAGGCTAAATGTAGGAAAAATTTGAAATGACGGCGCTATGATTTAGCTTTGAAAATGTTAGTGGCAAATGTGAAAAGACCATAAAAAAACAAGTAGTAAGTTTTAGCGGATGAACTTTCTACCGGTGCCTATGAATGTGGATGTGAATATCAATTCTGGTAAAAGAATTTTAAATAATAATAATAAAATAATAATAGAGTTAAAAAAAAATTTTCTTTGCTATTCTTTTTTTTCAAATTCAATTTGCCACTCCTACAAATTGTTCCTTTTGGTGAGTATAATTACCTTTGATTTTTTGCAGAATAAAAGAAAAGGATTTAAAGGTCTCTCAAGGTCATTTTCTTGAGAAAAGTTTCATTGAATTTAATTTTCTGTATTTTTTTATTGAAATAAACCTTCAATTCATTTATTTTGAGGACAAAATTAGTTGAGTAGTTTCCCAGTGGACAAAAAGACATGGACATCCTGAGGACGTCTTAAAGATATCCTTAGGATGTCCATGTCAGTCCAACTGACATGGACATTAGCCCACTGGGTTAATAAATGTTTTGCATACTATTTGAAAGACATTCAAGGTCTAAAAAAAATCAGAGGTAAGTTTCTCACCAAAGGGAATAATTTTTAGGGATACCAAATTGAATTTGTTAAAAAAAGGAAAAAAAAAGCAAATTACCCCAATAGACAAAAATTAATATTGAATGAGAATTATTGTTCAGTTCTAGTTATCAGAATTGATACTCGTGGAGAAGAATAGAAAATGTTAAAATCTTTTACCAGTGATGACTAGTCGTCCTTTGGTTGCAGAAAGTCTTGTCTCTCCAGTCAATCTATGTTTGGTCCGGCATTGGTAGGTTTTGTAGCCATCTTCAGGTCCAACGTCCTTGATGTGCAATTCTCCAGATGGAAGCACTAGATATTTGCCATCTATATCCCCAAACCGCCCGAAAAAAAATTATATTAGTTTTTCAATTTCTTTATTTTCAAATAAATCTAAAAACCTGCATGCATTTTGTTCGAGCTAGATTCTTCTCATTTTCAGTTTTGAGTAAAATTAAAAAAAAAATCAATGATTAAAAGAATCAAAATTAAATAAATATTAAAATAAAATAAAAAATTTAATTTAAAACAAAGAAAAAGAAAATTAACATAAATGAAAGGGTTTTTAAGTCAAAACTCCACTTATAAAATCAAATGCTTGACATTTTTCACTAAAATTGATAAAATGCCTCGAAAATTTTAAAAGAAAAAAAAATAAATCAAGATTCAAGCAATTCGTTTACTTTTTAAGGTACGAAAATGGAGAGAATCTGTAGATTTTTATTAGCTCGGAACAATTTTTGTGCTAAATGAAACAACATTTTTTAATAATTTAAAACAATTTTTTTTGTGCTATCTTTTTTACTGGATATTGTTTTTGTTCAGTTCTATAAAAATTGTACTTTTAGTAATTATAATTTCCGTAACTCAAGATTTGAAAGAAATATTCTTGTGAATATTTGACATATATATTTATGTTTCTGAAAAACTCTATGTTGACTCCATTTAACACAAAAGAGTATAAAATAGTCTACTATTAAGAAACTCAAAGCAACATGCAATCCATAGTGTTTGATGAAGTGAACGAACTCTCAATATTATAATCGTGACTTCACTCAGTATAAATTATGGATAGAAGCACAAATCAAGCAAATCACAAAATTATCTTTAGTATAGTTTATGTCAAGATAAATTTTGCGATTTAAAATATTTTTTGCAAACTTACTCCATAACCTTAGCGTTTTTATTGTAAAAATTAAAAATCAGTTTTTTATATACATTCTGTTTTGAATAATCAAAATTATTTTTATGATATCGACATTGATATTTTGGATTATTGTTTAAATATGTTATGCAAGAAGAACATTTAAATACAAAATATAGTTTCAAGAAGTAAATTTAATTTGTTTAATCCTTAACATTATTGTAATCTCATATAAGTTCCCCATGAAATCAGATAAAATCCCTTACATTTTTTTTATTCTTTTCAAATTTGACAATTCCATAAAATTCCATTTTATTGAAGATCCCTAAAATCACTTAAAAAACCTTAAAATCTCTTGGAATTCGTTAAATCTCAGTCCCGTAAAATCCTACAAAAAATACCTTTAAAAATGTTTGAAATACCACGAAATATTTTGTCCTTTAGAATTATGTAAAATTCCATGAATTCCTTTGAAATTGTTTTTTAAATTCCTTAAGGCTACTTAAGACTTACCCGATTCCTACCTTACCGAAATTTTTTGTTTCTGTAACGCTAAGTCTACATTTATTGTGACATCAAATTGAAAATTTCTAAAATTAAAGAAAATATGCTAAAGTATGTTTATCTGATCTTAAATTTTTGTAAAAATAAAAAAAAAATTTGTTGAAATTTTTTTTTATAAATGTCAATATATAGGACCAGATAAACGTATCTTGATGCTTTAACTTCAATTTTAAAAATTTTCAATTAATAGCTGAATAAATGTAGAAGTATCGTTGTAGAGGAAAAAATTTCGGTAAGCTAGGGATCGGATAAGTCTTATATGGCCTTAAAAACTTGAAAAAATCAAGATATTTTTGAAATGTGTACAAAAAACAAAAAGTTTAGCTAAAATTCCTTATAATCGTGAACTTCTCATTCAAGATCATGTTAAATATTTTCAAATTAACAATTCTGTAATATTATAAAATTATCCACTCTAAGGTTATGCGGAGTTGTGCGTTTGAAAAAAGCGCATGCAATTACAGGCTATTATTTGCAATACTTGACTGGAGTAGTATAGTTAAGCCAATACGGGGAAACTTACCGACCACACAGTTGCCGACCTCACATTTACCCTTCGTCGATAACATTACATGCAGTCATTAATACAGATTCCTGCCGTGGTTTAAAACTCGATCGACAATACAGAAATCTGTATTGCCGACGGAGTAAATATACTGTAATTACACGGTCGGTAAGTGTTCCCGTATCGGACTTAGCTATACTACTAAGCTGGCATATATAATATTATATGACGGTGGTTGAGGTTTTAGGGGATGGAAATGAGAATCCTGGAAAGTCTGGGACAGCGCGAGCAGCGGCAGTTAACGTCTTTGCAATTCTATTTCAATTTTAATCATAGGTAAAATAGTCTCTGTACTCGTATTATCAAGACTACGTTCCACCTTCGTAAAGCATGTCCAAGTATGTAATAAGGGTATATTTCAGAAATTATGAACTCCCAAAAATATGGCAACAATTAACGAACGAATGAACGAACGAACGAACGACCTACTCGGTAAAAAGCAGAAGGGAAGTTTTCAGAAATTTTGCATTCGACAGTAGAAAATTATTTTAACTTTTAAGGCCATGTAAGACTTACTCAACCCTACCTTACTGACATTTTTTCTCTGCAATGATATTTCAATAAATGTACAAATAAGGTTTCAGAAAAAAAAATGTCGGTAACGTAGAAATCAGGTAGGTCTTACATGGCCTTAAATAAATAAGTGATATTGGAATAAAATATCTAATATCGAAAATATCGATATTTTAACATTTAAATAGTTCTATCGATATATCGAAGTTTCCTATCGATAAATAGCTCCGACAGCGATATGGAAAAAAAATTTGATATTTCTAATATATTAAAAATGTTTTGCCTATTCTTTACACAGATTTATCGATATTTCTTTCTGATATCGATATTACTTTTTATTATTGATCTCACTTTTTCGACATATGAATATTTTAAACATAGATATTTTCGTTTCGATGTTACATCACTAGGGTGATCCATTGGGAAATAAGTTGGCACTTGCGCTGTTTCGTGATAAGATACATTTCCCGACTAGACTCGAACATGTTCACACCGAACATCCAAAAAACAGAACCCGACTCACTGAAAACCCAACCCGATATAAATTTCGACACGACCCGAATGTTTCAAAATCTCGAACTGACCCGATTCTCCGACTTGACTCGAAAACCCGAATCGATCCAAACAACCCGAAATATTGACCCGACCCAAACACTCTAAAATCCGTAAGAGACTCGAAACTCGACCCGAATATTCCGAAACTCAGAAATGCTCGAAATCTCGACCCCAACATTTCAAACCCCCAAACGTTTAAAAATTGTAAAACGACCCGAATCTCCTAATTAACCGAAAACCCGAATCGACCTGAAATCCCGAAACGACCCAAATAACTCAAAATACTAAACTGATTCAAGTCTCGATCCCATCCAACCGTTTCAAAATACCGAACCGACCTGACCCAAAAACATGAATATACCGAAATCTCAACTCGACCCAAACATTCTCAAAACCCTAATCGACCCGAATATCCCGAAATCACAAACCGATCCAAGTGTCGACCTCATCCAAACGTCTCAAATTCCCGAACCAACCTAAATACCCGACTTGAATCGAAGATCCGAATCGACCCGAACACCCCGAAATCTTGAAAAGACCCTAACCCTATAAAATTCGTGGCCCACTCGAAACTCGACCCCTATTATACCGAAACTCCGAACCGCTCGAAATCTCGACCCCAACATCTCAAAAACCCACACGTTTAAAAATTGAAACTACCCGAATCTCAGAATTGATCGAAAACCCGAATCGACCTGAAATCCCGAAACGATCCAAATAACTCAAAATACTAAACTGATCCAAGTCTCGATCCCATCCAACCGTTTCAAAATACCGAACCGACCTGATCCAAAAACCTGAATATACCGAAGTCCAACCCGACCCGAACATTCTCAAATCCCGAATCGACCCGAATATCCTGAAATCCCAAATCGATCCAAGTCTCGACCTCATGCAAACGTTTTAAAGTTCCAAACTGACTGGAATCATCGATTTTACCGGAAAACGACTCGATCTGAAGACCGAACCTAACCGAAAACCCGAACATCCCGAGATCTCGACCCGATCCGAATATCCCGAAATTTAGGTAGGCTGTTGCAAAAAATAGCGTGTTATATACGTGCGCATAGGCCATTGCTGACTTGGGTGATGTCAACATTCAGCTCATGCTGAACAATTCAAACTCGTTGGCAATCACTTATTTTGTGCACTTGTATCACAAACAGGTATTTTATCAGTGCTTCCAATTGAAATTCAAGCATTCGTCGAAAAAATCCCTCCTTTCCTACTTGTTGCATAATATAGTATTTTGAATAATATCTTTATGAAAATAGTTAAGCTTTTGTGGACTGACTTTCCACAAAGTACACACATATTTCTAAAATTGATAGTAATCAACTCTTGCATAGTTTCCCCTAGAACTAAATCATAAAATCATATCAATAAACCAAAAGGATTGCTGAAAATATATGAAAACGTCCCGATGTAGGTATGTACTAGGTAGCTAATTCATTGAGCCGAAAGGACTTCATCTTTACGAAACAGAAAACAGTTGAACGATTTACAGACTTAGGAAAAGAAGTACCGTATTCGGATTGGGGATAAATATCGGTGGTACCATCCTCCACCCAAGAAGCGACCTCGACAAATTCAGCAACGAAGCTCGGTATATGACACTTGATAATAGCTGCATTCCCCCGAAGGACATGTTCATCCATCACGTTCACTGCATATTGCTGCCCGACAACTGCAACCAGACAACCGGACTCAATTTTGAAAAAGGAATTTTACGAAAAGCCTCAAGAGCTAGAGAGCCAAGTGCAAGGTGCGAAGTAAGGGAGACTTGAACGCGAGTCTAGATCTAGGCATTTTTTCTCTATTCGAAGTTCAAGGTTCTTTTCCGCTCTTCCGTGTACCGTAAAGTTCTTCTTCGGTGGAATATCGTCCACCGTTAGAATCGATCCAGTCTGCAACTTCTACGTAGTCTGCTACAAACGAGGGCACTTGACACTTGAATATGGCTGCGTTTCCACGGATAGCGAAGACATCGTAAACTTGAGCTTCGAAGTACTGCGACACGGCTGTAAGTCAAGAGGAAGCAGTCCTCTATATATTTTTATAATCTACATTCTTATCCCACGAAAGCTTAATGTAATCGTCCAAATCTTTCATCTCTAATTATTAACATATAGTTGCATTTGGGGAAAGTCTAAAATTAGTTTCGATATTTTTTTAAATTTATTTTGTCCAACAACTGCGATGGAAATGCGACTTCGGAGACGAAGTTGTCAATTCCTTATTTGACCATCTTAATCATCATCTTAAGTGATGATGTCATAGCGGATGAAGTGAGTACTTTTGCCACTAGTGGCAGAAATAAATGAGAGAAGTGTGATTAGCATAGTCGAAGTGAAACTCACAAACAGATTTTTCGGTTGAATAGATCCCTATAATGTCGCGATACTAACGCCATCACGCGTTAACTATGTAAAGCGTACTACATACGTCATCGCGATACAGAAGTAGTTACAGACCTGAGGGCAAAGTCTCAGACTAGAAATAGATTTCATTTTATTATTTTTATTAAGAACCGAATTTGTTTTAAACAACTGAAGACGAAAATTTCCCCAAATGCATCTATGTCCCGAGTTTACACAAACTATTCGATATTTAATATAAATTAATATTAATATTTAATATAATTCACATTTAATATTAATATTTCTGCAAAGGGCGTCCATTACATGAAGAGGGGGTGGGGGCATAGGGGGAGTTTAAAGTATTTCAAATGTAAGTTCCTTTCATTTAAAATATAATTTGCACCTGAATTAAAACAATTCTCTAAAATTCACGGAAATTGTAAAAATTATTAAAATTTGCAAGAACTTATTTAAGAAAAAAAAAAACACTAGAAATCAACAAATTCTCTGTAGAAATGAAACAATTGATTAAAATTCGAATAATTCATCAAATTAAAAAAAAATCACTATAAAAAGATAAAATAAAAAATACTGAAAATCCAAAAATATCTTAGAAACTAAATAGGCATAATTCAATAGAATTTAAAAATCAATAGAAATCTCAAAAATCTCAATTGCAGAATTTTTCCAGCAGAAAGCCGAAGATCTTTAAAAAATGTTGAAAAATATATAAAAATTCTTTTCTCGTAGTAACTACGTTTAAACGAACAGAAAGCTTGGATCAAATCTTTGTCTTAAAAAATATCGCAAATATACATCACTTACAAAATAAATTTGGAATGAAAAAGTGGATTGTTTACCATTTTCTCTATGACACATACAGTACCATAGCACACACTTACAGTAGTTATCGCTATAATGACCTCATATAGTAGTTGATGCGACTATAAACCATTTTGCGTGACCTCGAAATATAAGTACTCAATAAAATTCTGTGCTTACTGAAAGGAAGAGAATCTCTAAGCAAGCAAGAATCAAAGGATTGGAATTAATTAATGTTTAGCTAAAAGGGTCTGATTAATCGGTGTTTCTGTTTATTTTGTAGCATTCAAAGAAACTACCTCCCGTAAAACCTTCCCACCAGTCAAGCGTTCGTTCGTTACAATTTACATGTTACATGTTGAATTTTATCGATACCGCGTACCATATTCCCTGCCAGGTGTGTAAACAGCACCATCGCTGGCCACCCACTGATCCACGAAGATGAACTCTGACACGAAACTCGGCATTTTGCATTTCATGATCGCACTATTAGCACGAATCACGTACTCATTCTCAGCTTCGGTAACGTAGAACTGCGAAACAACTGCTCACGCGAGCAAGTGCAAATGTTAATAAAGCAATTAATCCTTGCATGAATGCATGAATTGTGTACATGCATTATTAAAATGCCCATAGTGTTGGTTAAACAACTAATGCCTAATTCCTGATCAGTAGTTTCAAGTCGGCAGCCGGTGCCAGTCTAACTGATCATTGATCACACTTCCATCCCCTAAAAATGCAACATTCTTGAAAATAAATATTCTTCAAGCTGGGCAGGTACCCTGATCTTCGGCTGCTGTCAATTCTGATACATAAGTCTCGCCATCCTCTCTTATCCAGGCTTCAACAGATACGAATTCTGCTATATAACTCGGAATGCTGCACTTCAAAATCGCACTGTTCCCTCGAATCACGTACTCTGTCATTATTTCCGGTTGGTATGGCTGTGTGACGACTGTGACATAGTGGGGCAAGACCGATTTCTTAATACAACAGTCATACAATAATTCAAAACGGATGTATCTTATAGATATTTAACCATATGCCTACGTCCTATGCATCCTACGTTATGTTATACTGCCGCCGCCGCGCCGCACACTGCCATCCGCCTACGCCATCACTCTACAAGGTTTTACTACCTTTCATCATTTTCAAGTCTACATGACGTCTGACAACGAGAACCAATTCCCGCCCAGAAAATCTTGGCTTCATTAGGTACTATTTGCAATTAGTAATGAATACAATTTCTTTTTTCTTTTTTTTTTTTTTCAACAAAAGTAAATGTGAATGCTCCAAAGAAATAAAACTTTTAGAATTCAAGGTGCTCTCGAAATTATTTGTTACTATTGAAGAAAAAATGATTTAGTATAGATTCGAGCTAGAATAAAAAATATCTAGAGCTGTCTCATTGGCATTAATAGCTATTTACTTTACGAGGCGCGAAAGTAGGCAATTATCGACTCGTATGAAGTACAAAGCTTTTCATGACCACTGTAACGAATTCGATTTTCGAAACAATAGTATGAATTTGCTATAGTGTCCTAGTACCGATAGTATCGTATCCTATCCTATCTTATCATATTCTATTGTTTCCTATTGTTTCCTATTGTATCCTATCGTATCTTGTTCTATCTTATCCTATGATACCCTATTATATTGTATCCTATCCTATCATATCCTATCTTGATTTATCTTTATACGATAGGATAAAATACGACAAGATACGTTTGGATGCAATAGTATACGATAGGATAGGAGTTGATAGGGTAGAATACAACAGAAGAAGATACGAAAGGTTAGGATATGATAGGATACGATATGATAAAATACAACAAATGAATCCAAATTTGTCCAAACTTATCGGATTAATTCGGATTGATTCGGATGGTTACGAGTGAATTCGACAATCCGAATTAATAAAAATTAATTCAAACTTTCAATCCGAATAAATCCCGTCATTTCGGACTTTCAATCCGAATGAATCTTGTCTATCCGGGCAATCAGGACTTTCAATCAGAATGCATCCGAATTAATTCGGTCTATCCAAATTAATCCGCATGATTCTAAAAAATTTGGTTAAATTCAGATATATTCGGAATGACCCGATTTAGTCGGATTGAAAGGTCGGATTAATTTTAATTAATTTCCTTTCTATCCCTTGCATATCTCCATCTATCTCTTTTCTATCTCCGTCTACCTCTTTCAATCTCCGTCTTAATTCACTTCAACACCTATCACTTTCGTTCTCCACTTCTCTATCTCTTTCTATCTTTTGTCCCTCCTCACCTATCTCTTTCTATCTCCTTGGCAATGAATGAATCCGGTCTATCCGATTTAATCCGAATGATTCTCAAAAATTTGGTTAAATTCAGATTCATTCGGAACGACCGGATTTATTCGGATTAATTCTAATTATTTCGGAATGGCGGATTCATTCGCATTGATAGACTTACCTGAAATTTATACTACATATTTTTTTTCAAAAGGAACACATATTTTTTAGAGCATCTTGAATATTTTGAACTTTATGCCTTTGCTATTATTTATTATTTTTAGTTCGTTGAAAATGATAGTGAAGAAAAGAGAGTATAGATAGAAAAACCTTGTATATGCATCCAAGTTTAAACTAAAAATTCAAAATTATATATATTTTGCATACTTTTACTTCAAAAGAGTACATCTACAGAGCGCAAATATATTTAATTCTAATAATTGTTGAGTAAAAAGAGGAGATTGAATTTTGAGCTTAGAACTCGAACAAAACATCTTTAAGGGCATGTATTACTATTCCAAAACTTACTTTACCGACATTTTTACTCTGCAACGTTACTTGTACATTTATTGAAATATGAAATTAGGGAGATTTGAGTCATTCTACAAATTTGGTCAGTTTTTAAAAATTCTTAATTTTTTTTGACAGTGTTTCAACATCCTTAAGTCTTTATGTTGTGCAATAAAAAAGGAATTGAAAGTTGAAAAGAATTTTAAGATTGGATGCAGGAATTGTAGTAATTATTGTAATGTAGGAAAACTGCTTCTATTCGGAGGGCTACCATAATCGTGTGTGGCTTCATAGCTGGAACCATCGCTTCCCTCCCAGGAGGCTACGGACACGAATTCGGCAACGAAGCTGGGGATTGTGCATTTTAATATGGCAGCGTTACCGCGAATCACATATTCGGAGACCACTTCTGCTTCGTAATACTGGGTGACAACTACAGAACATAAACGGACGCGCAGATCGTAAAGCGGAACGTAATAATGATCTCAAGAGTGAAAAATTCACTCTACTTTTAATACAGAGAAAATCCTTAATCATATAATATGTAGGATTACACTGAGTCCAATTTTTTAAGGCCATGTAAGACTTACCCGATCCCTACCTTACCGACATTTTTTTCTTTATTTTTGTAAAAATAAAAAAAAATTTCTCAAAAAAATTTTTTTTATAAATGTCAATATTTAGGACCAGATAAACGTACCTTAATACTTTAGCTTCAATTTGATATCTCAATAAATGTACAAGTAAAGTTGCAGAGAAAAAAATGTCGATAAGGTAGGAATCCCGTAAGTCTTACATGGACTTAACATTACGATAACCAGGAATCTCCCCATCTCTAATTTTCATATACAGAGTCAAGTATTGAATACGTTTAAGCGGCGACGGTCCAAAAAGTGCTAAGAAACACTTTGGCAATATTACAAGCAATAAAAAAAATTCCGTAAATTCGAATAAAAAAATTAATGAATGAATCAATAAAAATATTTGTTGAGTAAAATGAAAAAGTTGAATTTGAAAATAAAAATTGTATAAAAAATTCTTAATAGAATGTTTATTTAAATTTTAAATAATTTTTCGAGAAATAAGTCCATTTTCATGAAAATATCACTTGACCACTTTTGGACCGCCCAAGCGAAAGCTTCGGACTGAAATTCATTCCAAATCAATCCGAAATTTTCCGAATTATTCCGGAATATGTATCCGAAACTAACAGTTTCATTCCGATGTAATCTGAATTAATCCGAAACCCATTCAAAAGCAATTCAAACCTTTAATCCGAATAAATCGGCCAATCCGAATTCATTCGGATCTTAATGAATCCGCCAATTAGAATTAAAAGGGATTGACGAATTTATTCGTAATCATTTTGATTAAAGGTTTGGATTTCTTTAGAATGGGTTTCGGATTTATTCGCATTAAAAACTTCAAAATTAATCATAAATTTCAATCCGAATAAATCTTAACTTTCATTCTGAATAAATCAGAATTAATTGAAAGTTTGGATTAAATCTGATTAAGTCGAATTGGCAAATTCATCAATTCGAATTGAAAACTTCCTTCGGATTAGATCGGAATGAAACTGTTTGGTTCGGATACAAATTCTGGAAAATGATTCGGAATGTATTTCAATTCGAAGCTTCCGCTAGGGGTGCCAGCACCTTTCATTTGGAATGCAAGACCGATTTTTGGTATTTGTATAAGTACCGCTGTCATTATCAGGATCGAAAGAGTTTCCTTGATTGTCTTGCCAACCAATAACTTGTACAAATTCAGTGACAAAGCTTGGTATACTGCATTTAAGAATAGCTGCGTTGCCACGAATTACATACTCGTTGTTGACTTCCGATTGATAATATTGATGTACCACTGAAAGGGATGGAAAATGGTTATATAAATTAAAAATACTCTACTTTAACAGCACCTTCATTTTCGTAGAGTTAATTTAGATCAATTCCTAAAAAAAAATGTAATTCTCGTTGCAACTCCAACACACCGAATTCTCCTACATAAAAAAAAAATAAATTAAAAAAAAATTTTGAATTTTGATATAAATAATTTTTTTTTGAATCGTTTAAGTAAAGAAATTATTTTTAACAAAATTCAACGAGTAGAATTGTAAAAGAATGTCAAATAACTGTTATTAGAAAAATAATTTTGGCTAAAAACTAATTTTACCGAAATCTGCATTAGAGCGAATCAGTGAAAAATGTGGAATCCTATACGAATTAATCCTACCAAATCAGAAGTCAAAATAAAAATTTTTTTATCCAAATCAATCCGACCTACTCTGACTTCAAAAACCATATCCTTAACCAAACCAGTCAAATTCAATCGGAAGAAAATTTAGAATGTTCTGTCAGAATAAATTCGTTCCAAACCGAAGTTGGATTGAAAGTCGGATCAAAAGTTTGGATTGACTCGGATTAAAAGCATTTTTTTTTAGATCAACTCAAGCTGATTCAGATTGAAAATTCAGATTGGTTCGGACTGAAAATTTAGCCTTGCACGAAAAATTCAAATCGACGCGGATTCAAATTTAAAAAAAAAAGATATTTCGTATTCATTTGGTTTGAAAATTTGGTTCGGATTAACTCAGATTGATTTAGAATGAAAATTTTGTTTATATAGATTTAGATTAAAAAGTTAACTCGGATTAAAAAATTGGTTCAAATTAGCTTCGGATTAAAAGTTTGAATTGATACGGATTAAATAAATATCTCGTATGAGCTTCGTACCTATTCATTCAGATTAATTCAGATTTAAAATTTGTTTTTTATTAGCTTGGATTTATTCAGATTAAAATTTCGGATTAATTCGCATTAAAATATTGTTTCGGATTAGCTCGGGTTAAATTTTCTGTTTGGATGAGTTTCGTATTCATTCAAATTAAAAATTTGGTTCGGATTAGTTGAGAATGATTAGAATTGAAAGTTAATATAAAATTGCATTCAAGAATAGATTAGGATTCAATTTGAATAAAATTTTTAATTGATTCGAATTCAAAGGTCGGTTCAAATTAGATCGGATTGAAAAGTTTTTCTGGATTGATTAGGATTGAAAGTTAAAATATATTTATATTGAAAACTTAATTCGCATTCATTCGGACTGATTCGAATTGAAAAGTTTTTTCTAATTAGCCTCAGATTGAAAGTTAATATTGTTACGGATTCAACAGTTTTTTCGGAATAAGTCGGATTGATTAGAATTGAAAATACAAGTAGATTTAGATTGAAAAGTTTTTTCGGATTCTTTCAAATTGAAATTTCGCACTGATTCGTATGAATCTCGGATTCATTCAAATTGAAAGGTTTGTTTGGATTCTTTAGATTGAAATTTCTCATTGATACGAATTGAAACATTGGTGGAAATCAGCCTCTGATTAAAAGTTCGAAATTGGTTTGTATTAGTCTCAATATCAAAATGCGCTCATTTAGTTTAGTGTCTTTTAAAAAAGAAAAAAAATTAATTTCTTCCAAATGATCGCAGGCTTGACTGCCATTTTATTTTAAAACATGGCTTTAAGGGCATGTGTTACTAACCATATGAGCAAATTTTTAAACCCGGTTTTTTTTCTACAATATTTACATTTTCCAACAAATTTTAATCAACATCCGTCCGTATTCACGTACTTAACGGATGTTGACTATAATTTTTTGAAAATGTAAGAATTGTGGAAAAAAAACCGGGTTTAAAAACTTGCTCATATGGTAAGTAACACATGCCCTTAAGGTCATTTAAGACTTACCCGATCCCTACCTTACCGACATTTCTTTGTCTGCAACGCTACGTCTATATTTATTGAGATATCAAATTAAAAATTTCTAAAATTAAAGAAAATATGCTAAGGTTGTTTATCTGGTCTTAAATTTGTATGAAAATAAAAAAATAATTTTTCAAAAATTTTTTTTTACAAATGTCAATATTTAAGACCAGATAAACGTACCTGAGTGCTTTAGCTGCAATTTTAGAAATTTTCAGTTTGATATCTCCATAAATATAGACATAATGTTGCAGAGAAAAAAATGTCGGTAAGGTAGGGATCGGGTAAATCTTGATAATTACCATAGGAGCAAGTTTCATCAACTTTATGTTCGCAGTAATAAGTATTATTTGCTAAAATTAAGCCATTTACCTACGTTTTGTACAAGCAGCGGTAAATGGACCAATTTTAGCAAAAAATATTCATTATTACAAACGTTAAACTGACGAACCTAATTGCAGATGCAAAAAAATGTTGGTATATAAAAAATGTTGGTATAATCAGATGTGCAAAGAAAATGTACGCTTTTTATTAAACCTGGGTGCTTTTCTTTTCATTTAAACTGATGAACTTGCTTTATTACTTTGTGCTTGACCTACTCCATTTTACGGCACTACAAAAATTGAAATAATCTCGCTTAATTCTACACGATTATTGTATAATAAAAATTAATAAAAACACACTCATTCATTTGCAACAGATATAATTGAAGTTATTAAAGGAAATTGCCTACTTACAGCAACAATTTAGTTGCGTAAAGAATAATTAGAAAGAAGAAGGTCTCGGTTAAGTGAACGCATGGTTGTCACCATTGTCTGTCTATTTAAGCATTTTAGGGAAAAAATGTTAGAGAAAGATAGTAAGAATAAATTTTAAATTTGCAATTTGTTTAATTACGTAGATATACAAGATCATTTTTTTAACTAAATATATTACAGACTATGGACAATGATAAAAATTATTATTTAGATTATTTAATTTGTTTCAAATAATAAGGGTGGCCACTAATTCTAGATAAATTAAAAATAATCTTAAAGTATTAAAAGGAATTGAAGGGAATTAAATATGAACTTAAGATTAATTATTCTGAATTCAAAAAGAGTAATAAAGTATTGTGTAGAATACAAAATTAATTCAGGAGATTTGAATTAAGTCATAATGAACTCAAAGTAATTTCCTAAGAATTTAAAAAAATCTAAAAGAATTCTAGGATACTTCAAAATAATTCAGATATTTAAAAAAATTCAACGGAATTCAAAATAAATAAAAAGAATTCAGGATTCATTCAAAAGAATTTAAAGTTAATTAAAGGGAACTCGTGATAAATTGAAAACAATTCTAAAGAATTGAAGAGAATTAAAGGGAATTAAAGATGAATTCAAATTAATTAAAAATAAAATTTGACAAAAATCAAGATAATAAGAAATTCAATGTTACCTCATTTTTTTTAAATCTCAAAACAAGTTTTTGACCATTTTTCAGTACAGTGGCCACCTGAGAGTCAATATTAATAAAAATATCGTAGAGTAACTGTTTTTTGAAGAATGTAGATCAAAAAATAGGATTTTTTAAAAGCAGAGTCCTTATGCAGAATATAAAAATTTTATTAGAATTGAGAAGGGTCAGTAATCAAAAAAAAAAAATAGAAAAAAAATATTAATTTTTAAACTAGTTCATGCCTCGATTTGTAGTTAATAATATTAATTTTAAAATGGCCAGCGAACGGGAAAGAATTTCTTACAACCATAAGGGGTAAGGAGAGTGAATGAATGAATGTCTTCGTGCGTCGTTCGTTCATCCATTGCGACGTGCCTTCCGCTCTACGTATCACCGCATTTCTCATCTAATAAATAAGCCAGCAAGACTTACATATTTAAGATATTCCAGGAAACAATCAGAGTTATCCAGATCAATTTTTGAAAGGCAATAGAGAATTATAAATATCAAATCAAAATAAAAAAATAAAAACGATTAACGGCTTTTCAAAGTCATTATTTGTTTGTAATTTTATTGTTAGATTATATTTTCAATTAATAGGACAGATCAAAAAAATAAAATTTTTTAAAATCAATTAGCAATAGTAAAACAACATTGTTACTAGTCCTCAACAGAGGCTAATATCCAATGTGAAAAAGTAGAGCAAAAATAGTTATAAGAGAATTGAAGAGAGAGGTTTGAACAAAAATTTTTAAATGCAAAATTTCGAGATTTAGAAATTTCTACAATTTTCTAGCTTCTTTAAGGCCATGTAAGACTTACCCGATCCCTAACTTACCGACATTTTTTTTCTGCAATGCTACGTCTACATTTATTGAAATATCAAATTGAAAATTTCTAAAATTGAAGCTAAAGCTACGTTTATCTGGTTCTAGATATTAACATTTAAAAAAAATTTATTTTTACAAAAATTTAAGACCAGATAAACATACCTTAGCATATTTTCTTTAACTTTAGAAGTTTTCAATTGGATATCTCAATAAATGTAGAAGTATCGTTGCAGGGAAAAAAATGTAGATAAGGTAGGGATCGGGTAAGTCTTACATGACCTTAATAAACATTTGCCGAAATTATTTTTTTCGATATTTTTCCACTATTTTTTTTTTTAAATTTCGGCAATTTCGAATGTGAAAAACTGCTGAAAAATAATATCCGAAAAGTAAAGTTAAATCTGAAAAAATGGTCCTCAGCGCTCATTAATTTTGAAAAAAAAAATTTGTTTCGATCCAACCTATTAAATAATTAAAAACATATACTTTTGACGTCCCAATCTTTCCATTTTCTGTCTACTTTTCTTAATATGAAAAACGCAGGAAATTGACTAAATAGGATTCTACCCAATTCTTCGTCTTGTGGTACGAATTCTTCTCCTTGATCGGTATGCCAAGATAGGACTTTGACAAAATCAGCGACAAATGATGGTACTACACACTTCATTATCGCACTATTCCCACGAATTGCGTACTCCTTGTTGACGTCAGTGTCATAGTACTGAGCCACCACTGTATTAAACATCAAGTGGATAAATATCTTTCATTCTATCATTTTATTTTCACATCTCTAGTAGAAATATGAGACCTTAACTCAGCTTTTACGAATCATTTCTACCTCAATTAATATTTTAATATTTTCTCTTCCTCTATTACCACTTCCGTTGGATCAACAACCGAATACGTCAACTTGTCATTTTGAATGTCCAGGATCATTTAAAATTTCCAAAATTGAAAATACTCGAAAAATAAAAATCTCCGAAATCAAAAATTGTCAATAATAATAATAATAATGATAATAATGATAATAATAATAATAATAATAATGCCGAAATTTAAAATTCAAAAAAAAAAATTTCCGAAATAGAAAATTCTCGAAAGAAAATAATAATACCGAAATAAAAAATTCCTAAAATTTAGAATTCCCGAGGTTACATATTCCCGAAATTGAAATTTCTAGACAATTAAAATTCTCTAAATTTTTGAAACTTTTGTTCAAAATTTCTAAAAAATTTATTTTTACTAGCAATTATGATCCGCGCGATTAGTTTGTCGTTTTTGAACATCTCTTGCTAGTAAAAAGATTAATTGACAATTTTTAATTCTTGAAATATAAAATCTTATAATTCTTTATCTAATTTCAGAAATCTTCCTTAGTTTTATAAAATTCAAGTGAGATTCCTTTAAATTTCGTAAATTCACTTGATATTTTTTATTAAACTTACATAAAATTACTCAAAGTCCCATAAAGTCTCATTAAAACTCTTTAAATTTCTGAAAAACCACTGAAATTTTGTAAAATTTATTGGATCCATTCAAAGTCTTTAAAATTACTTAATATCCCATAAAACGTAGTAAAATCCCTTAGAATTACTTAAAATTCCATAAAATATGGACAAATCCTTTAAAATTTCTGAAAATCAGAATAAATTTCATAAAATTTCTTGAAATACCGTGAAATCCTTTAATATTTCTAAAATTTTAATAAATCTTGTATTCTCCGCCTTAATAAACTTTTTGAAAACGAAAATAGTCTTTTTTAAGACAAGAACATATTTTTTTTCAAATTAAAAAAAATTTTTAAACAAATATTTGGAGAATTTGGAGAATTAACTGAATTTGGAGAATTTTTAAATTCGAAAATTTTTTTTCTCGCGAATTTTCAAATTCAGGGAATTAAAAATGTTTATGATTATTTTCCGTAAAAAGTGATCCCTGAATGACCATTATAATTGAACCATGCTTTCATGTCGTAAATTATCAATTTTTTCATTTTCCTAACTTTCCCATGACATTTAGACGGACTTCCCTGAAAGAAATATATGTATATTAAAAGTGCAAATAAGTTCTTAATAATGCACTAAAATTAAAAGCAAAACAAGTCCGGAAAATGTGTTCAATTTTTTAAGAATTTAAAATAATAGAAACTGAAGATATTTCTATTGATATTTGGAAGTCTTTTTAAAATATTATTAACACTGTCAATGACGTTTTTTCTTTAAAATAATTTCTTAATTGTTATTTCCTATAAAAATTATAATACTATAGATATTTTTTATAAACAAACGTGAAAGAAGGTTCATTAGTGATGGCAAATTAAAATTACGAGATGACATTTTCAGTTTATCTCTTCCTGCAAATTTTTTCTATTTTAAACTGTATTCAAATTTGACATTCCATAATTTTGAACAATTTATTGAAACTAAACAACTTGGAATTTTTTAGATGAAAATAAAATATAATTTATAATAAAATTATTAATTATTATTACTACTACTATTATTATTATTATTATTATTATTATTATTATTATTATTATTATTA
>UCOH01011375.1:0-39286 GCA_900474275.1 Synergus japonicus | reverse complement strand
GTATAGGACCCTGCAAAGTTTCCTACACAGGAAACTATACATTTAATTGGGATACATGCAGAGGATCTTGTACAGTTTCCCCTGCTGAGTAATTTAGTCTGGAGCATAGGAACCTTTATAGGAAATAAAAGGTAAAGGATCCTACATGGGAACCGTCTTTCAATATGTATACGTACCAATTTTCTGTATGATCAGGAAACTACACAGAAACCTACATAGGATCCCTGTCACCTTTCCTTTAATGACACACACGTGAGAAACTATATGGGAAACTTAATAGGAATATGTACAGTTCCCTTTAAAGATCCATATAATAGGATCCTATAAAGGAACCCATACAGGAATTTTCAATAGGGTTGACTACTTTACAACCTCTAGAGGCGTAAAGTAGCATACTTTATAAACTCTAGTAATGTAAATTGAGAAGCTCAGAAATCGGCAACTTTCCAGTCTACGGAGACATGGAAAATCGCACTTTCCCCAGACATGCTGTGAAAATATATTACACAACCGCGCAACGTACGCGAATCATTTATTTTTACTTCTCGAATACATGATACAAGCACGTCTGTGATAATTTTCTAAAACCAAAAGACCTCTCACAATGGATTGAATACAAACTATATTGCTTCTAAGTCCGCCATAAACTGTATTATTTCGAAGACAAAATTTACAAGATTTCATTCGACTCAGTAATTCTGAGTAATTAGAAAAATTAAAAAAATACTTTAATGGGTCTCAAGAATTATAAAAAATATCGAGGGATTTTAAAATGAACATGATTTACAGTTATTTAAAAAGATTTTACGGTTAATTTTCAAGGATAATCAAAGATATCGATAAATTACAAAGAATTTCTAAAGATTTTTAGGATTTTAAAAAGTTTGAATAAATTTCAGGGAATCATAAAAATATCAAAGAATTTTAGAAATATCCAAAAAATATCAAACGAATTTTTTCTTTTCTAAAGTACTACAAAATTTAATTGAAATTTTATGAAATATATTGCTTTTTTTATAATCGCTTGAAGTTCTCGGAGAGCTCTTAAGGGCATGTGTTACTTACCATTTGAGTAAATTTAAATAACCCCGTTTTTTTACACAATTTTTACTTTATCAAAAAAATAATAGTGGACATCCGTCCGTGTTCGTATTCTTAATAGATGTCCACTATTATTATTTTGATAAAGTAAAAATTGTGGAAAAAAAAACGAGGTTATTTAAATTGACTCAAGTGGTAAGTAACACATGCCCTTAAAATCCTTTAAAGTTCCTTGTAATCTCAAAAGACACCTCTCTACAAATTAGTAGTATAGATATGACAGTACGGCAACATTTATTCGTCTGTTTCATGTTAAATCGCCCTCAATCCGGTATATTACCCTCAACCGGTAATGCAGATTCCTTCCAAGGGAATCTTCTCAGTCAATATGTCAGCAGAAAACGCAAAGCAGAACGCAGAAAATCATAAGAGTGAAAGAGACAGGCAGATTTTCTCTCTCTTTCACTCTAATGATTTTCTGCTTTCTGCTTTGCGTTTTCTTCTACCATAGGACGGCACCATTACTCGAAGTTTTTTACGTATTATATATGGTTTTCTAGTTATGTAAATTACATATTTTACGTAGAAAACCCCCCACTCCATATGAATTTGATGTTTTCCACGTAATATACATACGTAAATTACTGTAAAAAAACCATGTAATTTACTAAGGAATTTTACTTACCCATTCGTGTCTCTACATAAGCGCCTTTACTAAGTTTTATACCTCCTCTCCTCGGTGGAACTAGTCAAGCCTCCGTACATACACGTCTAACAGGCTATATATGTCCATACCCCACCGCACAAGTGGGTCAAAAAAAATTTCGCGGACAAGTTGATATTCAGAAGTTATTTCTGTACCGATTTGAACCTTTTTTTAAAATTAAAAGCTTATAAAAACCCGCACAAAATTTTCGAATCATATTTGGAAAAATTAATTTTTTTATGTAATAGAAAAAATGAGAAAAAAATTAGTTTTTTGAACACCAGGTTTCGATAAATACTTAGATTCAATCCCAAATACATAGAATCAATGAAGCAACTATCCTGGAAAGTTTTCCAATAGTTTAGCTATTGTTTAAAAATTTATTGAACTTGTTATAAACAAACAAGTGAGTGAAAATGGATTCATCAACACTGTTAAAAATGTTTGTAAAATTAATATACGTTTAATATACGAAAGTATATTAATTTTAATAAACGTGTATCTAACATTAAATTAATATACTCATGTGTTGTAGTATTAACATACGTGTATATTAATCCAAGTATACGACGAATATCTGTATGCGCACAACGTTCTGGGCAGTTACGCTTGCGAAAAGGTCTGCTGGCAAAACAAAAGCATGAATAAAGTCTCTGATCCCGTGTTGTCTCGTATCGGTGCGTATCGGAATATTTTAATTTTTAATATTTATTTAATATGTTCAGTGTTTCATTAAATAATAAATTGTAACCTCATCAGTAACGAGTAAAGCTGTCTTTTAAAATCTTGGTTTATGGTAAGTAAAATATTTAAATATTTAAATACACATAACCTCAAACGTACTTAAAGAAAGTCGTTCTAAAATAGGCTTACAACTTACGATTCAAGCTATTATACAAGCTATTATACAAGCTACTATCCCCAAAAAGCAAATTTAAAAATATTTAGGCGTATATTATGTTGCCTTCTTTTTACAGATTCTGCATTCGTAACACAATGTTTCATTGCCGCTTTTGTGAATACACCACATTGGTTTTGTTAAACCACTTAAAGCATCTAAAACATAATTTAAATATTTCTCGGAATTTTCACTGTGGTTATAAAAAATGTCGAAAATTTTTTGAACAAGAGATTAGTTTACAAACACATTTGATTCGAAAACATGCAATTCATCTAAAGCCGAGAATGAAAGACAAAATCGATACAGCTCAAAATGCTAATGCAAAATTTCTGTGTACAATTTCTATCTGTAAAAAAGAATTTGACTCTTATTATGAACTTGTAAAGCACTTAAAATGTCACATTAGTTCGGACGTTAAAGTCCAGTGTCCATTTCGTTCATGTACAAAAGAATACGATAATTGGCATTCTTTTACTGGTCATACATCAAGAATTCATAAGAAAACCAAAAATACTATATTGAAAGATAATGTATTGAAAATCGAAAAACCAAGCAACGAAGCTCAGAGAATTGAGCATGATGAACTTCAGCATCGTGGTATTGAAAATAATTGTTCTGCTGATGTGCTTGTTGAGATGCCTTCTATAGTTTCTGAAAATGATCTGATTGATGAAATGCACAACTCAAAGCACAATAATGATGAAATTCTTTGTGTCAGTAAGGACTCAGATGATTTATTTGTGGCAAGCGTAGCTCAGATTTTGTTAAGATTGGAATCGATATGTTTTCATCCAGCTAATATAGTACAATACATAGTATCTGAACAATGTAGAATTTTTAGAGCAGGAATAGATATCGTTAAGCAAAATATACGCAACCGTCTTACTCAAAGTAACATTCCGTTAGACGAAATCAATAGTATAATGAATGATATATTTTTAAACAATCCACTATTGAAAGTTTATGATTTGCTAAACACAAATTATGACAGAAAAAAATTTTACAAGGCAAATGTTGATTTCGTACAACTGACGCAAATAATGTTGAAAGACAAAAATGGGAAAAAATAATTCTTCCATTACGTTCCTATTGAGCAAACAATAAAAGCTCTATTTCGTGATAAATCTGTGGAAGATGAACTCCATTTTTCTGATTCTAACGAAAAAATCGACGAAGAAGTTTATAAAAATTTCAAGGATGGCAGTGCTTACAAAAAACATCAGCTTTTCAAGGAAAATCCTGACACTATATTAGTAGAGGGGTATCAGGCCGGTTTACAGCTTGTCAATTCAATAGGACCCGCGAAAAAAATTCACAAAATAGTAGCAGTGTACTTTTTCTTTGGAAATTTACCGGATCATGTTAAAACTCATATTAATAGTATTCAGCTCGTTGCACTGTGTAAAGAAAAGGATTTTGATCCTAACAAAGTATACGGTAAAATTGTAGAAGATTTCATAAAATTAGAATCAGAGGGAATAAAAGTAGCAAATACAGTTAAAAAAGTTGGATTACTATTTTTTGTTGGAGACAATATCGGAAGTCATTCTTTAGGAGGCTGTGTCGAAAATTTCAGTACATCTTAGTACTTTTGTCGGTATTGTTTAATAAGAAGGGATAATTTACACGCAGAAAATGGTATTTTGAATAATTTTGATAAGATAACTATCGATTCGTACAATGATGCTTTAACTAAAATTGGAAAGAAAAACGACTACTGTGGAGTCAAATTCAATTCTGTTTTTAGTAAGCTTAGGTATTTTAATGTTTGTATGCCAGGTCTTCCTCCTTGCTTAGGACATGACTTGTTTGAAGGTGTCGTTACTTATGATCTAAAACGATTAATTGACAAACTCATCGAAAAAGGATGGTTTACTCTGGATCTCCTAAACAGTCGTATTGAATCATTTCCTTACTCTTATTATTGACATCAACAACAAAGATTGGCTCAATATTCTTCTACTTTCTGAAATAGTAGAAGTAGTTTGTGCGCCAACTATTCATAAATCTTGTGTACCCTATCTGGAAAGAATGGTTTTAGAGTATTTAGCCTTGAGATCGCAATATTCAGTAAAACTTCGTCCAAAACATCATTATTTGAGGCATTATGCTGAATTAATTCAAATTTTTGGACCGCTTATTAAGGTATGGAGCATGCATTTTGAGAGCAAGCATATCTTCTTTAAAAATACTGTTAGATACTTGCATAATTTCATTAATGTGACTAAATCTCTGAGCGAAAAGCATGAGCTTGCACAAAGCTTTCTGCGATTAGGATCGGATGTCAGATTTGATACACAACTCTGCGGTATTAGGGAATTCAATAAAAGTTTATACGATGAAAAACTTCTGAAAGGAATCCGGAATGCCAACTTACCTACTCATTTAGAAGAATGTAACACAGTGATGAACTTGGTGAAACTTTAGCTTATGAATGCCATCCCCTATATTCAATGATTGATTATCAGCCACTACACACATACAGTGTTGGACATATAAACTGCAATATGCTCAAAAGAGGGCTTGCTGCACATTGTTTATAATTACCTAAGTACGTATAAAAAGTATTTCAATTAATTTCATTTTGTTGAATTGATTTTTATTCACAGACATTACGCGATGCCAGTTTTCAAAGTCGCTTCGGTAAATCGCAGAAGGCGGGTAGTGGTGAAAGGGTCCAGTTTGGAAGAAATCATGGACGGAGCTGTAGATAAACTTGGTCTTCCGACTAATCAAAAATATCAGGTCAACAAAATAATCAAGAAATAATAACAAATTTAATTCAAATAGAATATAGGCCAATATTATCAGGAGTTTTCTAATTAATTTTATATACAGTACAACTCCGCTAAGAGGTACCCCGATAAGGGGATTTATGGCCTATATATATATATGTTGAAATACATATTCTCAGTTTTATTTTTTTTATATGTAAACACAAACCAAACCACAGTGGGCCAGGAGACCCGGTTTTGTGGCCAAAATTCAAAAAGTCTACGAATTTGGCTGAAAATAGTTACTCGGGCGTTTTTTGGGTCGCTTTTTGGGCTAAGAATAGTTACCTTGCGATTTTTGGAGTCGCTGATTACGAATATGTAATCAAAAATTCAATTTTAGGGTCGGTTTCGCTTACGAATTATCTTGAGTTCCATCTTCCTCTTCATCCGTCAATTCAATTTCACCTAGAAGCATTTTAGTTTCTGAAAAACCAGTTACTTCTTCTTCTCGATCTTTTATGTCGGAGCTGGATGTTTCGGGTTTACTTATTCAAGAAGTTTATATTTTGCATATACATATATTGTATACATTAACGGTGTTAATTATCATTTTATTAATATCATTTATGCGCAAGGAATGTGGACGGAAAGAAGATTACCGAAACAAGTAAGCTCGCTCGTCCGCGGTACGCGTTGATGTAATTGGAACAACAAATGACGGTGAGCCAGCGCGCGCGTGACCATGTAAATATACCATAAGCAGCGACACAAATTAAAAGGAGCAAAAATGGGCACACTTAACCTCAAGTGCACATCCTAAGGTAGATATTCATATATTTCAGAACTCAATATGTTGCGTTATGTCAGATTATGAACAATCGGAAGAAGGTGCTTTGCTGAAAACTCTTGTTTTTCATGTACTAATAATGTGATTGTATTTGACCGCAATTAAAAATTACAGATTGATCTGTTTTCTTACAAATTTAACACCTTTGTGAATTAAATAAATCGACGTAGGAGGTTAGAAATCAATTTCTTAACATCAAAAATCGTATTTCCCTAACTTCAGTAATACTACAAATTGTATTAAGATTTTCTACGTTGTACCTGTATCATCGAAACAAAAACTGATCAATCAACATATAATTATCGCAAATAGTACTTCAATTAGTCCTGAATTCAGTACTTTAATTCATTTTTTTGAATTCAAAAATCAAATTTTGGCCACAAAACTGGGTCTCCTGGCCCTCTGTGCAAACGACGCTGCTTTTCATTGCCGTCGGCCGAGAGGTCTTTTCGAGGTTGCGTACTCAAACACGCATTTCGCCCCTACTTCTCGGAATTCTTATCTCTAACCGCCCATTAGTATCCTCTTAGCGAGATTGTACTGTACTATATTTTTATTTCTTATCATAAGATTTAAAAAAAGAGATGTACTGTTTTTTCTATTTTTTAAAATTCTATTTTTGATCAAGATACTTTAAATTTCATACAAGACATTTCTTTCTGACAGATTCTGATTTAGAGATATTTTTTACAGATAATAATTGTATATGTTCTTTTTTCTTTAAATTACAGTTATTTCGAGAAAAGGATGGAACAGAAATAGACGATTACGAAATTTTGATTGATTTACTGAACGAAGGTAGAGACAAACAAGAAGAGCTCATTCTTATGATTTTAGCGGAAGGAGCATTGTGGTTGGCACCAAACTTCGTAGCTGAGAACAATCTTGTTCCAATCGATGATTTAAATGGTACTTATTTGAATGTTACGAATAATCCACAATGTAATAAAATTTTCCTTTTTTTTTCCTTCTTCCTTTTTCTTCTCTTTTTTATTTTTCAATCTGATAGTATTATAAAAAAAATAAAAGATTATTAAAAACATATCAATATATTAAATTATTATTATTATTTTAATAAACGTGTATCTAACATTAAATTAATATACTCATGTGTTGTAGTATTAACATACGTGTATATTAATCTAAGTATACGACGAATATCTGTATGCGCAATATCGGTCAATTCTTTCGAATGTTTTTTGCATTTAATACAATATGTATCGTATACTATTTTTCTTCATCCGCAGACGAGGCGAAGCCAAGGTTTTGCTGGTCGGGGCTGTATCAAAAACACATATAACAAATGTCGTCTTTTTATGCACAAAAATCGCAGATCACTTTGAGGTCCATCTGTTGCTCAAAAGATTGCTTCAGCTAGTATCGATACTTATTCAAACTCTTTTTGTAATACCATTGAAGGACAAGTTGTAGGAAAAGGAATGAAATCTCTTGGTGCCCAAATTTATTACACTGTAAATTATAGAAAAGATGACTCGTTGAAGAAAAAACGCAAAAGTAGCAAGTCTTTAGTACATGATAGCGACGAAGAAAACGAGCCTTATATTTCTAATCTATCCAGACGACAAGACGAGTACGGTTGCGTGAAATATGAATCGTTAATACCTGAAAACGAAACTGCTGAAAGTCTCGAATCTAAGCCTTTATGGTTACTCGAACACAATGTCATAGCTGAACAGAATACATGTAAAGTAAATGAGTATATGAATGATACATTTTATTCTCAAAGGAATGAGATAAATCACGGAGAAAGGGAAATAGGAAAATTAATCTCCAGGTGGCCGTATTTAAAGAAAGCGAACTGCTTGATGAAGCACGCAACTCGCCTATTAGGAGAAGATGTTGTATTAACATGGCAGGATGCTCCGTCAAAAATTGCTGCACCTATGAGGAAATATGGTATTTTAAAACAAAATCACTGCAGATACAGTCAACAAAAGCACATTACAATTCCTCTGAATCGCCCCAAGTGCCTTCACCAAAGAATGAGAAAATCGCTTCTCGATCGCTTCTAGTGCGATTTCGTTTAACTATAATTCTTTATAATTAATAATAATCTTTTATTAAACTACACATTTTAACAAAAATATTTGAGTTATTGACATTTTTACATAATTTTCGTTTTTTAATTTAATTTTTATTTTTATATAATTACTTAAAATTTCATATTTTTTTAAGAATATGACAAATAATTACCCTGAAATCAATTATTTTTATGCAATTTTAAAATTGTAATCAAGTAATCAGTATTTTACATTTTTTTTAATAAAAGAAATGTAGAAAATCCAGATGCTTTATATTGCAATCTTAAAACGTTATTGTAAAAATAATTGATTTCAGGGAAATTATTTGGCAAATTAAAATCTTTTATCCGTATATTAAGATTAATATACCGTATATTGACGTCATATTAAAATTAATATACAATTAATATACCATACTTCTATGTATCAAGATTCATTTACATAGTATATTAATTCTAATATGAGTGTATATTAATTTTACAATATAATGGTATATTAAAATTAATTGACGGTACATGCAAATGACTTTACTTACATGTATATTAAATTTCGATCAGTTTTTTTCTAACAGTGGAGATTGACAGTGATTTCTCAATTAATTCGCATTAAATATGAATCATATATACACTTACCAAAATTTGATAGAGATACTGTACTACCTCTAGTGCTCCTGCGTCACCACAATAAAGGGCTATTGCAGCGCCGTTTTAGGTTAGCAGCTGTACTTTTTTGTAGAGTAACTCTCTCCCTCTGCCGAAAGGAGCGCTGTAAGTCGCGCAACTCTTCTCGCATTTAACGCAACATCTTTACCACCTGGGACGACATCTGCACCAAATTTTTTCAGTGTAGACAGAAACTGATTTTTAACTAACTTCATGAAGGACAATAAATAATTTGTTATTTTATAAACAAATTTTATAAACAATTGGCCACATCAGGTATTTATGATGACATAAATAAAGTTTTTTCTACTGAATCGGCCAAAAATTATAGAGAAATATCATTTACTTACCCGATTTAGACATTGAACAATTGTTAATTGTTTATACAATTTTAATTAACAAATGCAAAAAATTTGCTCTTTTTAGAGGTAAACTTGGTTTTTTCAACATAATCACCCAGAAAAAAGATCTTCCTAAATTAAAGAAAACATTTGTTTGACTATGTTGTTTTGATTCAACACACAAATATTTTTATATTCAAAGAAAATTTCTTTGATTTTAATAAATAACGTCATGTAGTTTCTTTCACTTAGAGAAATTATTTGTTTAAATGATTTGTTTGATTCAAAAAAGTTATTAGTTGAAATGAAAGAAATAATTTATTTAGATTCAGTAATTTGAAACAAACAAATTATTTCTTTGTATCAAAGAAAGATTTTTTTATAATCCACATTATTAATACGCTACGCGATTGTGTAAAAGAAGGAAACTTTCGGAAATGCATTTCTTTTCGTGAACATTAAAAATATGAAAAATTTTACATACCTACGTATTTTATTCATTGTTAAAACAAAAGCTTTTTTTAATGAAATTATTTTGAGATAATTTAATATTTGTGTATGGTTGAGTGTACCATGGAAAAAATGTGTTACCATCATTTCGAAGCTTAGGGTAATGGTTAGGTAGCTGGACTCGCGTCCCGTAGATCCCACTTTCGATTCCCCCCGCGTTGCGTGTGATATTTTATTTGTTATATATGCGTTAAAATTGACAAATATCGATTATTTATACATATATCTATAATATATCAACGAATAAACCATGTTCTTAATTAATAATTGTTTTTTATAAGATTTATTTTTACTTTTTATAAAGGTCAAATAAAAAATTATGTTTCTTTAATTTAAAAACAGTTTCCATTTAAATTAAAGAAATATTTCTTTAAATCAAACAAATCTTTCTTTGACCATATATCAATTCTAGAATTTCTTTGATTTAAAGAAACTTTTTTGTGAGTGATCAAGTGAAAATGACTAATTTTGCTTCCTCATAGAGGAAGCTATGTAGTGGTGACAAAATCCAGTTTCCTAAAAAAGGTTTTTTTGCACATATTTCAAGGGCAATATATCTAATATGATGATCTGAAAAGATGTCCGGATGTGTGTGTGTGTATGTATGTGTGTCACGATCCAGCAATTTCTTGAAAACGCGTAGAGATAAATTGATGAAATTTTGCATAGTTATTCCACTATATACCTAATTGAATTTCTTACAAGCGTTTCACAAAATATTTAATTTTAAAAGTTTTATGTACTTTTATAATTTTCGTAAAATTCATTTTTCCACTATAACTCCTCAAATATTGAAAATTTAAAACTGGTGTAAGGGAAATGAAGATTCCTTTCATCGAGACGAATCGATTGACCTATATGATTAATGCATTTCATTAAAAAATAAGGAAGTTATGTTTATTTCTAATTTTGACAGTTATTTTTTCACTCTATGTTTTAAAATAATCAAAATTTTGAGTTGACGTAAGGAAAATAAATATTCTTTATGTCGAGACGAATCGTTTGATCTGTATGATTAATGCATTTAATTGAGAAAGTTAAAAAAGAAATGATTATTTAATAATTTAATATATTGATATGTTTTTAATAATTTTTTATTTTTTTTTTTATAATACTATCAGATAGAAAAATAAAGAAGAGAAGAAAAAGGAAGAAGGAAAAAAAAGGAAAATGTTAATCCAGGAAGAGAAGGAGAAGGGACAATTTGGAGAGTATGGTGACAAGGAGAAGAGTGGACTTGGAGGGGCAGAGGGGGTCGTTGGAAGAGTAGGGGAAGAGGGGTACATTTGAAGAATTTAGGGAGAGGGGGAAGAATGAACAATGCTGGAAGAGGAACAACGTTTTTAAATATTAAAAATTATTATCTAAAATAAAAAAAAGAATAATAAAGTTAAATAAATATATTTCTTATTGCTTCCTCTATGAGGAAGCAAATCATATTTGCTTACAGGAAGCAAAGTGCTCATTAAATGAGCACAAAAGTTGATATAACTTTACAGCTAGTTTAAACCTTGAGGCAATTTGCAAAACAATAAACAATTCTAATTGTTAACAGCAATTATATAAATAAATTTTTATCAGCTTAAGCATTTTCTGGGAAAAAATTGCGTTTCTGTGATGCGTGAGCAAGTTATTAGTTAGCATTCACTTGGACGATTCTGAGAGGCATTTTTATGTAATTTATGGGATAAACCAAAAATTAGAAAACATTAAAACGACCGATATTGACTCTTTTTATCTTGTATAATGAAAAAAGTGCGAATTTATCAATTTCGTAATGCATTTGTCACTTTGAAATTAGGTCCTCTATGCTTTCTGCATAGAGAAACATAGTCCAAATACAGAATATGATTGATCAAATAAACATCCTTTTTGGTTTTTCCCATAAATGGCATAAAAATGCCCCTTGGAATCGTCAAAGTCAATGCTAAATAATAACTTGCTCATACATCACAGAAAACCAAAGAGTACATTTGTTAATTAAATTTGTTTAAACAATGATTACTTGTTTTTTATTGTTTAAATCGGGTAAGTAAATGATATTTCTCTATAATTTTTGGCCGATTCAGTAGAAAAAAAAACATTATTTATATCATCATAAATACCTGATATGGCCAATTGTTTATAAAATTTGTTTCTAAAATAACAAATTATTTATTGTCTTTCATGAATTTAGTTAAAAATCGGTTTCTGTCTATAAATGATTCATATTTAGTGCGAATTAATTAATGAATCACTATCAATCTCGTTGAATTCATTTTCGCTCATTTATTTGTTTATAACAAGTTCAATAAATTTCTAAACAATAGTTAAGCAATTGGAAAACTTTCCTGGATAGTTGCTTCATTGATTCTCTGTATTTTGAATTGAATCTATCAAGAGAACCTCGCGAGGTGTCCGCCTCTGATTTTGATGAAACTGAAATATGTTAAAGAGGATCAAAAAACATGAGATACGTGTTTTTCTTTATTGGCTGAAAAACAGTTTAAAGGGGTGAAAAGTTTGCACTCAAAAATAATTTTTTCCCAACATCTCGAAAAATAGTTACATTTTATTAGTAAAACAAACGCCAAAATATTATTTATGAAAATGCAATCACGTGTGCAGTATTTTTGTTTCAAAGGGTTACATCGCCTATTTTTTGTATACTATAAATAGATTTTTGTAACTTCTGCATAAAATCTCGTTGAAAGGGTAGTTACCTCTAAATTTAATTTAGTTTACAGAAACTAATTTTGATGTTATTTTTCCGTTTTCTAACAAATATAACTCTAATAAAATAGAACAATGTATACCACTGGCCTATGTGATTTTTTAATTATTTTTACATTAATTTATATTTTGATGTTTACATGAAAATTTTCAAAATGGCAATTAATTTTCGTTATCACACTTATATACATACTTATAGATTATACGTAGAACAAAAATGATAATCTTCAAAAAAATGTTTCAAACATAAAGATTTTTGATATTCATTGTCAGTTCTGCTTTTTAACTACAAAATATACAAGTGTCAAAATATCCGCCAAAAAAAAAATATCGTATGCTCCACGAGCAAAGAGGATTCCGGAGGTTACAAAAACATTGTATACCTCTGGCTAAAGTAATATTTTTTTTTGGCGGATATTTTGACACTTGCATATTACGTACTTAAAAAGCAGAACTGACAATGAATTGTACGTTTTTTTGGCACGACGACATAAGATTTCCATTATTATTGAGAATTAAACTGTTAAAATATTTTTGCATTTAATACAATATGTATCGTATACTATTTTTCTTCATCCGCAGACAAGGCGAAGCCAAGATTTTGCTGGTCGGGGCTGTATCAAAAACACATATAACAAATGTCGTCTTTTTATGCACAAAAATCGCAGATTACTTTGAGGTTAAATACACAGGCGCTCCCTTTTTTCAATTCGCCTACCAAGAAAATGTTTTTTATAGGTTAAAATTAGGAAATATCACATCACCAGCGCTGCGTGAACGTTGCTACGTCAGTGCTCTCAAAGTTGGCTGCCTGAAGAAATCCTGCCATTGTGCGCGCAGACAGCCAACTTTAAGAGCATTGAGCTAGTGTACTACATCAGTGATTCGCAAAAGTCTTGCGGTTCGGCTTTGTTTAACAATATTTTTCATGATTTGACTCAAAATTTGAATTTTAGATTTTTTAAGGAAATTCAAAAAGATATTATGCCTATCCTATAGTGTTCAAAAAGAAACATTTTTCATCTTTAGACTTTTTTTCATATCTTGCGTTGTTTGGCTTCTAATTCAAGTTTTATTTCATATTTTTGGATTTTCAAAATATTATAAGTTTTTCAATTCTTTTTTATCCAAAAAAGTTATTAAGAAAAATTGTTCGTCTTTTTTACTACTACGAACATCCGTCATTAGAATTTTTAAATTAAAAAAAAAAAGTGGTTACAAAAATTTTCAAAATGCTCCAGTTTTTAAAATTTTTATTCAAAATGGCTGGCCAACGAACTTGACCTTCATTTTAGAACACTAAAAGAGTATACCAAAGAACAATCCAATCGGTCAATTCTTTCGAAAGTTATCGTGCTAACAAACTAAAATCTACAGACAGACAGACAGACAAACAGACATACACTTTCGTAAAAACATGTTTTTTGGGTTCAAGGGGTCCGTAAACGTGGACATTTGATGAAAACTGGGGGGATCCAATTTTACACAAATCTAATATATTCTCTGTGATGAGAATGTAAAAAACATAATTTTCGAAAGAATTTTTTCTTTAAATCGAGTTTTCAAAGATTTGCCGGCTTGGAATCATCGTGGACGCAATGTCTGAATTTAAAGAATATGAGGTTGTGACGTAAATTTGACCAATTAGAGCCTTCAAAATGGCGCCCGAATTGTAAAAAAATTACTAATAACAAAAAGTGATTAGAATTGGCCATAGAATGCCCCTAAATTTTTTCAATACGATTCAAGTGGTTTTTTGGTTTTGCAAATTGCCCATTTTTGATAAATTGCAAAAATCGCTCGAATCGTTTTGAAAAAATTCATGTGTATTCTTCGGCCAATTGTAATCACTTTTTGTTCTTAATAATTTTTTTTACAGTGCTTCGCTTCTGAGAAAAAATTCATGAATGTAAAAATTGGATAATCGATCACACAGGCACACCAAAAAAAAAAAAGTGGTAAAATCGAAAAACCGGACCTATATATTCGTTTGTATTTTGACGCGCAGAGTCCGAATCCGGAGTCCGTTTTGCTCCATCACGTCAAATTTAAGGACACTTGAAGGTCAAATCGACAAAATAATCGATTGACAGAAGGTAACTATCATTTCTATGGTTTTAATGGACGCTGGATCCGAATCTGGAATCCGTTTGATTCCATAATGTCTGCATCAAGGTCAATTCAAGGTCAAATTTTTAAAATTTGAAAAAAGTTAATTTTTGACTGCAAACTCTGAAAGAGCGGGAAATTTTACGTCCAGACATGGTATTCATTTTTATTTTGATGATGATCCTAAAGGTCATTTCACAATCATGACGATTGTAAAAATACGAAAAATGTTACATTTTCCAATATTTTTAAAATAGTTTAATTAAACTTTCCTTAGTTGATAAATGTCTAATACAACATTCCAATCAATTGTCCGGATATGTGTGCGTGTGTGTGTCGCCGTTTCTTGTCGTCCTATTAACTTATAGACAATTGTAGATAAATTGATAAAATTTGTAGGGTGTATTGGCACTATTAATACCTCAAAACATGCCGAAGGATTTTCCAAAAAAGTGAATTTAGAAGATTTTAAGTACATGTCTAAGCTTTGTAAAATTGATTTTTCAACTATAGCTTCTGAAATAATCAAAATTCAAAGCTCATGTAAAGGAAAAAAAAGATTCCTTGCGTCGAGACGAATCGATTGTCTATGTTTCCAAATAATCAAAATTCAAAGCTAATGTAAGAAATTGAAAGGTTTTTGGCATTATATAAAATTAAGTAATGTAATATAAATAAATTTTATGGAAAAATATTAATGACGAGATCGAAAAATTCTTTGTTTCGTCAAAGAAGAATTATATATATTTTTACATATTGAGGGACATCATTAATGCTTCCTCTATGAGGAAGAAAAATGCTCAAAAAATTAGCAAAAAAAATATACATGTAGTTAAATGGAATACCCGAGATCGAATTCACAGCTAGCTTCTTTTTTAATAACATTTTAACGTTTAAAGCGAAATTATATTTCATAACATTTTCTCTGTATTTCGCGTTATTTGGCTCAAAATTGAAATTTTCGTTCGTTTTTTTGATTTTCCGAAAAGTAAGTTTGTTAATTATGCTTCCTCATATAAGAAGCTTTCTAAGTCTTTACATTTTCCAATATTTTTAAAATGGTTTAATGAAACTTTCCTCACTTAACAAACGTCTAATACAACATTTTAATCAATTGTCCGGATGAATGTGTGTTGTGTGTACGGACGTCGCCGTTTTTTGTTGCCACACGGAGAGAAAAAACGTACATTAGACGTATGAAAAATGCATACAGTTCATAGTTAAGGACTTTATAGACAGATTGTACGTAATTCAAGCATTTTTAGTTTGAAGTCAGTAGAACAAAAGTATAACAACATGATAGAGCAGTAGCACTATTTGCATACATTTATTGTATGAACTTGGTAGCTAACATACTTTTCATGTATAGCTGTCAGGCTTTTAATGTAAGGCTGGTTGTATACCTCGAATGCTTGGGCCACATACTTTTATAGTATGAGGGACCAAGCATTGACGTGATTTTGGTTTCGCGGGCTTGTTATAAGAGGGGATGCGAGCTGAATGCTTGAGCGCGCCATACTATTATAGTATGAGAGTCTGCGCATTTCGAGCGTGAGCTCGGATATACATTTGACGCGTGACGTTCGAACATTTTTAGCATGGACTGCTTTTAAAACCATACACTAAATGTATGGTTCCAAACTATTAATCTATAGCTTGCAGTCACATAACAAACGTATCAAACCAAACTTTGAAAATATGAACTCAAACTTTTAAAGTATAACTTAAGCGAAACATTCGAAGCACGAAAATATTCATACGTTAAATGCATGTTTTTTTCTCTCCGTGCACCTTAACTTAAAAATAGTTGTAGATAAATTACTGTTATAATTCATAATGATTCGCACAACTAAAGGAATTCTCTTATAAGAGCATTGTGTATTGTAAGAAAAAGTGTATGGGTGCATTTTGTAAGTGTGCGACATTATTGAAATGTTAATGATTTTTGTATCTTGCATGGTATGTATAAGAGAAAATAAAAAGGTTTTCTTTATTTTTTAGGTAAGGCTCTGACGCAACTGGACATATCACAAAACTCTTTAAATGCTGTTCCTTCTTCGGCATTGAAAACACTTCATCATTTGCTGATTTTGAATATAAATCACAACAAAATTAATGCAATTCATAAAGGTGCTTTCGAAGGATTGGATACTCTCGAAATACTGACCCTTTACGAAAACAAGATTTCTGTAATTGAACCTGAAGCCTTCAAGGGAATAGACAAGTATGTATAATTGTACATTGCTTGTTCATTACTAGAAAAGTAATCATCTTTAAGTTTCATTTTTTGCATGAGCAACCAATGATCCGTCGTAAAGTTAGGGGAGAATAAAGAAATATTTATCATGCAGTTAATTCCAACAACCAATTAAAGAATCAGAAACCTTTATTACTTATACCTTTGTCAAATAATAATAAAGAAGGTATATCATCGAGTGGTTGACAACTCGGTCAAGCGGGTGTACACCTACTTCTGACTTCAAAATATTTCAGGATATTTCAATGACTTCAGAAGATTTCACTGACTTCAGGAGATTTCAAGAAAATTCAAATGAATTCACGAGATTTCAAATGAATTCAACGTGACTTCAAGTTAATTCATATGACTTCAGAAAAAATTCACCATTAATTTGATGGTGAATTAAAGTGGATTTAAATGAATTCACATGAATTCAAGTGACTTCAGAAGATTTCACTGACTTCAGGAGATTTCAAGAAAATTCAAGTGAATTCACGTGACTTCAGATATTTCAGGAGAATTCAGAAGAGTTCAGTGCAAGTGTACACCTATTTCACGAGTTGTCAACCCCTCTTATATCATTCAAATTAGACCGAATAAATTTCAAATCTGATAGGGAGAAAGGATATTTCACACTTTTCTTATCTTATATTACACTTTATTTAACCTCCATAGAGTGTTTCTAAAAAAGGTACAAGTATATATAAGGGTGGACAGAAGAATGCCGGATGTCTCTTTTACTACGACTGTCTACAGCGGTCCTAAACTCGTAGACCCGTAGGGGAATTCATATTAAAGGAGATTTTAAGGGAAAGGAAGCAGCTTTCCAAATTCCTAAAGAATGGAATTTTCCATTCCTTAGAAGATCAAATGATATAGGTTTTTTGAGTGGAAGAAACATTTTTTCTAAATACTAAATGAAAGTAAGTTTTATTAAAAATAATTTGAGACCTTAAAAAGCTAAATCGGTTAATTAGAACCAAAGATATGTTTCCAGACAAAAGGTCCAACAAATTTCAAAGTCCCATATCTCCGCCATTGGATTAAAAAATATTTATATATATATATTTTTTTAAATATTGAAGAAAAATCTGTCGAAAACGTTTGACCAAAATGTCAAAATTTCACTCCCTACAACTCGGCAAGTTTTTGACCGATCTCTTTTAAATTTGGTGTGATAACTACTAATCAATAGGACTAAAGTTTGTGCAAGTTTGAACCCGATCGGATGACATCGGTTTCAAGAGGGTGTTCACTTGATATGAAATCCCCTATATATATAGTAACATGTTAACGTAAGTGGGTTTCTTGAGTAAATAGACTTTTTATATTTTAAATTAAATATTGTTGTAGAAGTTTTTAAAAAAATTTGTGAGTGAGAATCCAGTATGATTTGTAATAGATTCAGTTTAAATCTTCATTTTTATAATTTACGATATTAAGATAAATGCACCAGTAATCGTCAATGCTTTAGTTATCGTCAGATGGCAAAATATTTTCCATAAAATAAATATTTTTGTTGCCTCCATATGAAAAAAGTATGATTTTTTAGCAAGTTTAAATATTCTGTTATCGAATTAACGATTCGATTACTAAAAAAGCTATTTTTTTAACCTGACGATAACTAAAGCAAATGTATTATTTGAATTTTAATCGTAAATATAAATTACCGTTAAATAAATATCATATTGAGCAAACCAAATTATATTTTTTAAACTATAATTTGATCATTTCAATAATTTACGAAAATAAGAATCGTGTTTAACATAGTATTATAAGCATTTGAAATCTTTCATTTAGCTTAAGGTGACGATTACTGATGTATTTACCTTATATGTGCAAATTGCGCAAGGTATATAAATATATTTTTCATAACGTAAAAATTAAAAATTCGACTTTCGATGCCTTCATAGCGGGTTGAAATTAAAACACAACTGAACAAAAGGCATCGAAAATCGAATTTTTAATTTATGTTATGAAAAATAGTATACGTGAAATTGTCGCCTTTCGCACCTTGTCACGTAATATACTATATTAATGTAGATGTGCATTTTTAAAAAGAGCGAAAATTATAAAGCTTGGTGAAATATTGTACAAAATTTTAAGCTCTTGGACACTGAAAATTTTTATAACACTAATAAATTATAAGCTGCAGTTATAATACATACAAAAGATGAGAATGGTTCAAATTAAAAAAATTCTTTCCAATTCTATTTATTGACTGTTTATTTCTTGACAGGCGGAAATTGAAAAGATTAAACTTGGGTGGAAATGACCTGACAAGAATCCCAACTGAAGCTCTTTCTATACTGGAGAATCTGAAGAAACTTGAACTACAGGAGAATAAAATAACATCCATCAAGGATGGAGATTTTGAAGGTAAAATTACTTTATTTTTAATTACAAAATATATAAAGTGTTGAAGCAAACTTTTTAATTTTTTTAAAATAATTAGCTTAAAAAATCCCTTTCGTTATTTCCTTTTTTATTTTGTATCAATTATTACACTGTTTGACAATAACCAGGTACTTTTATCAAAACCTAACATATGTTGAAGACATTGTAAAACAAAGAAAGTGGAAAGAAAAGGGTGGAAATTTCCCATAAACTTAAAAAATCTCATTTTAAAGTCAAAAAACAGTTTTTTGAAAATTCTTGTAGATAATAATCCGTAACTCTGTCACTTTCCGATTGATTTTAATCCGCAAACGGTATAATTTCGATAATCGATTGTATGATGTTCAGCGATGCTACGTGTTAAATTTCAAACATTTACCTCCATATTTTTGAAAAATAAGGAATATTATTTACAGAGATATATGTCAGGTTCGTGATTTGGTGAAAATAAACAATCACTTTGAGCAACCCCTAAAAAATAATTGATTTTCCTTAAATTTTAAGAAATATTTTTATTTTCGATGTTTTCGAAGATTCGGATGCATCATATACGAATTTTAAAATAAAGATTTTTTTTAAATCACCCTATTGTAGATACAAAACGTGTAAAAAATCAAATAATCCAATATTAAAACATTTTTTATTTAAAAATATGAATAATTATTTCGAAAGGTTCTTTGCTTAATCCAAAAAAAGAAGTACATATTTATATTTTTTAATATTTTAGAACATAGTTATTGGTTAATGGTTCCTATATTTGAGGAAGCAAATGCGTTTACATTTTCATCATTAGAATGAGGAAGCAAAGTACACAAAAAATGAACCCAAAATTATATAAATAAAGTTAGATGGAACACCCGTAATCGAATTCACAGGTAGTTTTTAGAGTTATGTATAATATTCAATCTCCGAGATCCTTTTTTTGAAAAGACCATACGGTGGGAGGTAGATTGTCAGGAAAGTTAGTCTTGCTTCCAAAAATGCCAAAAATGCATTGCAAACTGAAATACAAAGAATTTTTTAGCGTAAATAAGTTATAACGACAATCTCAGCCTCAAGAGACATTCGGCCTCTGACTGCCGTCGAAATCTAGAACCCAACAAAAGTTTCTTTAAGTTTGCTTATAGCCAGTTAGGGCGTCAGGTATCTCTCGATACCGCTCAAAATTTTCTTACTGAGACTTACTCAAGATATCCTGAAAAATTCAAAATTATATGCATTCCAGCTCGCTCATTGAGAGGGATTTTGTGGGGGCGCAAAACAAATCAGACCAACATAATATTAGAAATCAGGTTTATTACATTGAATGATGAGATGAAGTTATATACAGTCTTTAAATTTAATGGATAAGACGAGAAGAAAAGAAAATGAAAATAAAGAAAATGATTACAATCTGGTCAAATTGATCTTAGTTTGACATTTTAAAATGTTTAATTACGATTGGCAAAGCTGTCAAAATATAACAATAATCTTACGAGTGGTTCGTAACCTTGGATCTAATTATATCCAGGTCACATAATCATTACATCTGAGTACAAGATTACTTCGAATTGAACTAAGACTTCTAACCTCGAAATTTACAAACTCAACTTTACTTGATCAAATTACACAAAAAAAAAGGATTTCTATACCCAAATAAAGTTCTAATCTTGAATTATTCTTACACAAAGTATTTTTACGTATCAAACGCGAAATTGTACAAAATGGCGAGAAGCCATGACATGAGCGTTGATACATCGTTACGTAACTCTAGATTATAGGAAACTACTTCTATTCACACACGGCATTAAACTCAAAAGAAAAATAGCTTTACATGTTAAACAAAATATATATCATACTAGACTTAATATTCACTTCAAAAGAAAGAAACTAAATGCAACAAAAGAGAAACGAACAACGCTAAGCCATGCTTTGGCGTTGGCTGAGTATTACACAACTCTCCAAAATCTTAACGAACTCGAAACAAAAAAAAAAGTTATGCGGGAGAAAACGTGAATTGCAGACGCCTACCTTATTTTCCGAAGACCCAAATGGAATAATTAAGTAACATTCCCGGCGGAAATCTAGAATGGCTCAATTCTATTTATTCTTACAGCAAAACTGTCACGAAACTCTAAATTTGTTCACCTCTGAACAGCCAGCACAGAACTGATCTTTCCTGGAGTTCTCTGTGTGAGCGCGCAGTCGCAGTTGCAAAAATATCATAGCTCTGAAAACTGCTGCACTCTTTACAATGGGTGAAATCTGACATAGGAACTTCCGGGATAGCGTTTGTACAGGCAGAAGAGGCCTTTCATAATATAGAGGGCGTTGTGTGTGTCGTGTCTGTACACAAACAGGTGACTCGACAGAGTCGCACGGGAAGCAACGCGTCAAACGTGGGCAAAATCAAATAACAATTCACAACATTTAATAAAATAAGTGAAAGTTATATAAATTTATTGAAGTGCTGTGATAAACAAAGTATTATTTGTTTTAAATTTTAAAATGGAAGCGTTGAAGAGTGTTAAATAGAAGAGGAAAGTGTCAGGTAAGGAGTTTTTATGTGTAAAGTTTGAGGTTACAGTTGATAGTGTTTTGTTATTTTAATTAATTGAAATGTTCTCTGTTGTTGTGGAAACCGTTATTGGTTATTTACCGGAAGTTTTGAACGTTCAAATGAACGAAATATTTTTTACCAATTCTATTTTATTCAGAAATATTATTCCAACTAAAAATAACAATACACATTACAAGTTTGTGTAACACAGAATTATTTTCAATGCAAATTTATCAATATTTTAAAACTTTCTCTACTTTAAAATACAATTAATGCAAGAATTCGTTCATTTGAACGTTCAAAACTTTTTAATAATGATTGGTTTAGAAATTGTGTGAATGTGCATATCGTTGTCCAAATAAATATTTTGAAGTGGAGAATCAATTAGGGGAGCAATAAATATTTTTAAATATATAAGGTTATTGCACATTATTTGAAACTAAGCAGATTACTTAATATTTAAATTAAACTGTTCGTGTGTTTTTTTATATATCATTTTTTAATATAATAAAGTAATTTTAAGGTATTTGACAATTGTTAAGTCAGAATTAAATTAGTTATTTTATATTAAACATTATTATTTTCTTCATTTCTTATGGATTTTAAGATTGTAAGATGACAGGAAATTAAGCGAAATATCTACTGTACATCTTAAGTAAGTAGTTTATTTATGCTTCTTTTACTATTCTCATAGTTTAAATCTTTATTATACTGTAAGCTATTAGGGTATGCGCTTTCTCCGAATGCACTACTGACAATATTTTGCGAAATTTTAAGTAATTTTATCTCAGAAACTTTTAAGTCATTTGATATATATTTTATGAAATAGAAATATAAGTAATGATTGCAAGGACATTTATTTCCAAAAATTTTATTATGATAAATAAATAAATAAATGATAAATAATTAATAAATAATATGATAATAATATGATAAATAATAAATAAATTTGAATACGTTTCTTTAATCTGATTTTTTTTTTTTCTTCTGATTATTGTAGAAACTGCAGAGGGAAGCAGAAAAGCAGAAAAGTTCAATGGCGATGTGTAGTTCCAGGCTGTAAGTCGAAAAGCAGTGTAAAAAGACACAGCTTTCTGAAGGATGTTGCAAGGACTCAAGAGTGGCGAAGGATTATTAATAATCCGGAACTAGATGAACTCACTTCCGACGAATTGCTCTACTACAGAGTTTGTCAGTTGCATTTTCCTGAAAATACCTACAAAATTACATCATGTCGCCAAGTACTGAAGGAAGATGCAGTGCCGCAATTAAATCTCAGATCTTGCATGCGTACAGTGTCTCGTGAAAGACCAAGGGAAATTGCTTTAGATGTTGAGGTAGCAGCAGCTAGAAAATTGCAGGTGGCTTGTACATTAGAAAATCCAGTGAATGAAAGTTCAGATTTGCAAATAATGCCCAATTGAGGTGATATAGATAAAGATGTAGATGAACATGTTTCACCTCGAGCACTGAGTGACACCAACGAACCCAGTACGAGTAGAAAAAATATTGTGAAGGAGACTGGAAATGAGAATTATAAAAGCGGTGATCAGATAGCAGGCGTGTCGGCTGAAGAAAAAAGTAATGAGCCACTTCAGGAACAAATTGAAAATCGACTCCAGAATCTAGATAGCCCACTTGCTGAAGAAACTCATTCCTCTAACGAACCCTTCATCACTTCAACTCCAAAAACTTCCAAAAATAATTGTACGAAACCCAGCATCATATGCACTCCAAAAAATAGAAAAAAACGGTTACTTCTGGGGTCGATAACGAGAAAAAACAAATTGACACCAGTGGCTAAACGTTTGCACGGAGTAGCAACTAATTTACTGAAGAAACAGTCAAAGTATGTTAAGAGGCTAGGAACAGCGAAAGAACGTCTGCAGAGTGCTGAAAAATACATGAGAACTGTGCGAATGAAGAAATTGCAGAGTTTATCGAAAGAGCAACGAGCATTTGTTGAAATGCATATTCATAATGTGCACAAGAAAGTGAAGGTGTGTGAAAAATGTCTCCCATCATGCCGGTTTGACTAAATTTGTTCATCTGTTTCTGATTTTAGTCAATTTTTTTTCCCATTGAAAAAAATTTAAACACTAATGATAATTTAAAATATTTATCATGCTAAATATTTACATTTGCATAACAGTAATTGAAAAAATTTAATATTAACTATTATAGTAGTTCTCTTAATTACTTATTTTAAAGCCGCATAAATTGATTGAAATCGACTTCTTTGAAAATATTTTGTTAATGTTGTTTCAATAGGCTAAACGTTTTACGTTAGACGATAAGGTTTTAGCTTTAGCTATTTTGAAGCAGTCCGTCCAATGCTACAGACTTCTCAGCAGAATATTCATTTTGCCAACTGCGTATTCCTTACGAACTTTTTTGCGCCGTATGACATTGAGGTCTGGTGTCAACAGAATTATTTTTCAACATTTGAAAAAACAGGGTGAGAGTATGGCTGACGAGGATAAAGTATGTTTACTAATGTGGGACGAGGTTTCCATAGAAGATCAACTCTTTTATAATGAAAAGGAAGACAGAATAATGGGATTTGAAGATTGGGGCAATTTTAGAAGCAACAGATTTGCTGATCACGTACTCGTTTTTATGCTCAGAGGGATTCAGAAAGGATGGAAAATTCCTTTAACTTATAACTTTTGCAAATCAAGCACTTCTGCTAAGCAGTTAGTATGTTGCATTAAAGAACTTGTGGGAGCCATAACTGATGCTGGATTTAAACTCGTCGCCACTGATTGTGACCAAGGTCAGACTAATGCGTCTTGCATTAGTAATCTCTTGAAAGAAACGAGAGAAACTTGCATTAGAGAAAACACAACTTTCAGTAAGTATATTGTATGTGTATGTACATTTAGAAAATAGACTTCTTTAATGAAAAAAATTTGTCCTACTTAGAAAAATTATTTTTTTTTAAATTAAAAAAGCATTCTTCTTGTACTAAAGATCTATTTCGATCAAACAAATATTTCATTGGAAGTATTCAGTACTGAATTTACTTCATTTAAGTATTTATTTTCTTAGTGATATTATTGTTAATTTCCAGCCGGAAGAATTCACCTGTCGGGTCAGCAGATCATTCCACTATTCCATCCTCCACATCTACTCAAGGGAATTAGGAATAACCTTCTGACGAAGGACATTGAAGTGGTCTTTCCAGAGCCATTAGCAAAGAATACAAAGGATGGAACTGATTTTGAAAAAGTCAAACCCTTTATTTTGACACGCAATTTTGTTGAAGAAATTCATCATAAATGTAAGACTCAATCAAGGAAGTGAGGAATCAAAGAAAACAGAGCGTTATTTTGCTTCCTGGGAAATGATAAAATTGGCTTACGATATTGACACCAAAAGTCTCAATAATATAAAAAAGCAAATGCCAAAATTCACTGATGGACATATTAGAAAAAATTAAATCCGAAAAATGAGAGTCAATTCTGCAGTTCAAGTTATAAGCCGAACAGTGTCTTCATTTATTCGACTCTTGACTTGCCTTACAGGTTTGAATTTTTACTATTTCTGAACATAATGTTTCGATTCAATAAGAAAATAAAAATAATTGACCTTTTTTACAGGTACTGTACAGACGTTGGAGGGAGAAAAAAGCGTGCCCAAAAAGGAAGGGGTAACCACTTCAGAAGTCGTGAAATTTTTCAACGATTCATTCGACTCTCTTAACGGTAGTAAGCTGGAGCCAAAGAAAACTAGGAAGATCTACGCCGAGAAGTCACTTCTAAAACCTGCCACTTGACATTTTGGAAGCAGGCCGCACATTGCATGGCGGAAAACATCCGTTTTGTACATCCACTCACGAAAAAGACAAAATCTGTACCATCGTTAAAAAATTTTCGTTCGACGTTGATCGGTTTTGCAAAATTGTGGCACGATCTACGAAAATTTAATTTTAATCGTTTTTCGCCGCGAAATGTTAACCAAGATCCATTAGAGAACTTTTTTGGAATGATTAGGAGGCACGGACGACGCAATATAAATCCTACTTGTTTGAAGTTTGAAAGTTCTTATAAATCGCTTTTTATTAACAATTTAACATCGGCTAAAAATGTAAAAGGTAATTGCCAAGATGACGAGGGTACAGCGCTGTTCTCACTACGTAATTTTTGCAAAAAGAGCACAGGCTTTTCAAGATGAAAATAGTAACTGTGTTGAAAAAGACAATAGTAATAATGACCAGTATGTTGTTTTCAATAACGATGAAAACTCAGGTCAGACCGATTCTTATTTAGATAAATCAAAATTTCTAATAAAACTTTCTAAAGATGTCACAATTAAAAACTGTTGTACGTGTTCGTCAAACTTGTGCTCTTACAATTTTGATACCTTTTTCAAAGATGCTCTCAATAATTTGGATTGAAACATTCCTTTTTTTTTGTTTTAAAAAAGGAGTTGCGAACAATTTAATGATGCCGCTGTCCCTCGTACTTGACTTTACCTCCATAACATGTACTACACATTTTGAAATCGTATGTCAGGTTCTTCTAAAATTAATTGCCGTTTCATATGTAACTTCTTGGTGCACAAAAATGAACAGACTATTAAAAGGCAAAGACTCAGTTTTAATAGCTCAAGCGTACTTAGCAAAGGAAGCTCGTACGCACTACTTGAAAAAATTAAAAAAAAAAATAGATAAAGAATTCTCTAGCTTAATAGTTAGTTCTACTAAGTCGTGCGATATCCTATTGACTAGTGACTCCAAAGAATATGTTTCGAAAAATGTTTCATTCCAAAGAACAAAATAGCGAACAGTTTATTTAAAGCTTTACTTTATAAACTTTACAAAATTTACACATCTTTGTTTAATTAGTAAACGGTTCAACAAATTGAATAATTGGTGTATAATATTGCAACACAACTAAAAATTTCGTGTCGATTGAAAAATGTATAAAAAGAATGAAAAAGTACGATTCAAAGTACATTTTTTATACTACTATATTTATAAATACTTTAATATAATAACCATAAAATAAACATTTAAGAAAAATTTGGGCCACTCAACCCTTACCACTACTCGTATTTCTACATCTAAATATATTATACAAAGTAGGGTAAGAGGTACATTTATTGGCATTATCCATTATTATTAACATAATTATGATAATAATATTTGATAAAAACGGAGAAGATTCGGGTATGAAACTGAATGTTAAAAAATATTTACTTAGTCATTTACTGCATATTAAGTTGGTTCGAAAATGCTACATTTTCAAAAATCGAAAATAGCTGGTGCGGAACAGTTGCGGAATTTTTTATTATAAATAAGCATCTCTTATAAGTTTTAAAAATAAAAAATTGTCCTATTTAATTTCAAAAAGTCATTAGAGATTCTTATTTGTAATGAGACAACAACTTTTCAACAATAACCATCTCAATTTTTAAAAAAGTTATATTTTCGAACCAACTTTGTGCAAAACAATTATATATTTATAATATATCAATTTCATACTCATATCTCTTCAAAATGCCAATAAATGTACTTATTAACCCAAATTACAATAAAAATAATTTGAACACATTTAAATTTTCCCCGCATACGTCGCCATATTGCATTTTAGTTCGGAAAAAAAATCTTTCATAGCTATGAGGTCGCTAAAATAGGGCCCCACAATTTAACCAAGAGATTGCACCCACTGACTCTTTATCTACAAAAGTGGAATTAGAGCTAACCATTATGGCTGCGTCCACATGTTGTGACAGTTCATGTGTCTTTTCATACTCAGAGGCAGAATATGCAGGCTTTACACCTTTAGATTATTTATAACATCTGTAGTATGGGAGGTTGATCGAAAATATAAAATATGAGCAACTGACACTTCTCAGACGACGATAGCTGAAATAATTGAGAGTCTGTGTTTTCTTCGGAAAGCCAGGTGGACGACAAGTACAAGATTAAATAAAATAACAGTATGATTATAGTTAAATCTATAGTTATACATTCAATCTAGTTCAACTCTTTCACATTCATACCATATTCACTCGCTTATGTCTAATTGAGTTCCTACTGGCTGTTCTGTTTTAGTTTCCAATTAAATAAATCAATCTGGGAAGAGGATCATTAATGTGGTAAAAATCGACCACGTTACAAAGTCATAAATTTATTAATAAGTATATTTTATAAGTAAAAAATTCATTTCCACTTATTTTGAGTACACACTTGTCCCTTGACATACTTTTAATTTTGTAATATAAAATAAAATTTCATAAATTTGTGGGTTATTTGGCCTTTTGATTTGTGTTGATAAACCCAAAAATATAAATAATCGACGCTATAACAGTTAAATAGTAAAGATAATTGTTATAGCATTGATTATTTATGTTTTTGGGTTTATCAACACAAATCAAACGAACAAATAACCTACAAATTTATGACATTTTATTTTATGTTACAAAATTTAAAATATGTCAAGGGACAAGTGTGTACTCAAAATAAGTGGAAATGAATTTTTTACTTATAAAATATACTTATTAATAAATTTATGACTTATTTACGCTGAAAAATTGTTTTTATTTCAGTTTGCAATGCATTTTTGGCATTTTTGGAAGCAAGACTAACCTTCCTGACAATCTACCTCCCACCATATGGCCTGTGACGTCACATTGCACAGCCTAATTGCGTTCCTCATTATGCGTTAGGGTGCCGTTCTATGGTAGCAGAAAACGCTAAGCAGAAATCAGAAAATCGTAAGACTGAAAGAGTCAGGCAGATTTTATCACTCTTTCACTCTAATGATTTTCTGCTTTCTGCTTTGCGTTTTCTGCTATCATAGGGCGGCACCCTTACCTTTTAACTAACTTCATACGTAGTGCGCTAACCCAGTGGGCACAAAATTTGGTGACGACTTTACGACATCATTATGACATTTTTACGACATCGTAAAGACATTCTATGTCAATGTCGTAAAAATGTCGTAACGATATCGTAAAGACGTCGCTGAATCCTATAACGTCTTTACGACATCACAAAGGTATCTTAAAGACATAGACATAGGATGTCTTTACGATGTCGTATAAATGTCGTAAAATGTCGCTAAATTTTGTGCCCACTGGGAATCTTATTGGTGAATTCATATGGCAAGTGAATATAAATTGTCATTTCAGTTTCTATAGACGAACCACGCGCGCCTAATCTCGTGTCCATTAATAATCACTCGAAGAAAATGTGGGGGCATCCTTGATCCTACATGGATTAATCTGAATTACTCTGCAAAATACACTACAAATAATTATCCCTTAACGTCTTGGGCTAGCTCAAACCTTCTCTCTAGAAAATCTTAGAGGGGTTAGTTCTTTTTGAAATTAAATTATTTAACTAAATTAAACAAACTTCAATTAGAATTATTCATATTATATTTATTTATAAAAACACAGGAAAATAAAAAAAATGGTCTGTACTAAGAACGAGACCTGCATATTCTTATGTAGTTTGATGCGCTGATTCCGAATCCGGGGTCAGATTGGCTCCAGTACGTCAAGTTTAAGGGCATTCAAAGGTCAAATCGGCAAAAAAAACCGATTAAAAGAAGGTGACTAGCATTTCTGTGGTTTTGAGGGCCGCTAAATTTGAATCTGGAATCCGTTTGATTCCATCATGTCTGTATTAAGATCAATTCAAGGTCAAATTTGCATAATATGAAAAAAGTGAATTTTTTACTTCAAATTCTGAAAGTGCACGAAATTTTACGTCCGGATATGGTATTCATTTGGTCATTTCTATGTTGAGATCAATCAATTCGTTTGAAAGGCGATAACTAGTATTTCTATGAATTTAAGGATCGTTCAATCTGGATACGGTTTCAGAATTGCCCCAAATTTGTCACCCCGATCACAAATGATATGTGCATAGTTTGTGAAATTTCTGTCTAGGCACATATATCGAATCAGCCGTGCATTACCTTCATAGAGATGAAGGTACTCCAAGATGCAAACAGTGTTTCGTAATATTGCAAAAATTCACACTTTTCTTCTTTTGTAGCGAAACTTTTTATCCTCAAAAGATCTGTGTAACGGATTTCTCTTTCTCTTTTGCGTCTTCATCTCGCTATCCCTCTTATGCATCCCACAAAAATCTGCCATCATGTTTACATCCCACTTTCCTTGATAACGAAATTCCATTTCCTTAATATCTTGATGAAAATGTTCACCCTGTTCTTCACTGAAGTCTCCGAGATTTTCTGGGAAGTAATTGAGATGAGAGGGTAGAAAATGTAATTTCAAATTCATCAAATAACCTAACTTTTTGAAGTTTTCCAATAAATCTCGAACTAAATCTTCGAAATCATCAGTTTTCTGACTTTCTAAGAAATTCTCTGAGACTTTTTGGAAACTGGTCCATGCATCGATTTCGTCACGATTCATTTTTGTGACAAATTTGTCATCTCTGATCAAAGTGCGAATTTGCGGACCATCAAAGATACCTTCTTTTAGTTTGGCATCGCTTATGACCGGAAACTTCTGCCCTAAGTATCCGAAACATTCTCCATCCTTGTCCAGAGCTTTAACGAATTGCTTCATGAGACCAAGATTGATATGAATCGGTGGAAGCAAAATATTTGATGGATCTACTAAAGGTTCGCGGATGATGTTTTTGGCTCCTGGATGGAATTCTGTTCTTCTTGGCCACTCTTTTCGTACATAGTGATTCTTTCTGTCTCTACTATCCCAGAGACGTATGAAACAGGGATTTTTTGTAAAGCCTGATTATTGTCTCAGAATCAGAGTTGCAATTTTACGATCGCCACAGACTTTCCATTGATTTTCTGAGTAATTAATTTTTTCCAAGACTATTGACAAATTTTCGTACGTTTGATTGTGAGCTTCCACTAATTTCCCTCTCCTAGAGCGTGATTTACTACTTATGTTAAAGCAAAAGGGTTTGCTACAAAAGAAGATTCGATAAATGTGCCTAGACAGAAGTTTCACAAACTATACACATATCATTTGTGATCGGGGAGACAAGTTTGGGGCAATTCTGAGACTGTATCCAGATAGAACGACCCTCAAAATAATAGAAATACTAGTTCTCGCCTTTCAAACGACTTGATTGACCTCAACTAGGCCTTCAAATTTCCTTGACCCTGACGAGCTGCGGTCTAATGGACCTCGAATTTGGACTCAGCGACCTTCAAAACGTATGAAAACTGTAGTCAAGTTCCACGAAGCCATATTTTCGTATTTTTGCAATCGTCATTCGAACTATCAAGTTACTAACTTAAATTGACCTAGAAATGACCTATAAGATCATCATAAAAATAAAAATGAATGCAATGTCTGGACGTAAAATTTCCCACGCATTTGGATCCAGTGTCCGTTAAAACCATAGAAATTATAGTCACCTTCTGTCAATCTATTATTTTGCCGATTTGACCTTCAAATGTCCTTAAATTTGACATGATAGAGCAAAACGGACTCCGGATTCGGATTCTGCGCTTCAAAATACATACGAATATATAGGTCCAGTTTTTTGACATTACCACTTTTTTTCGTGTGCCTGTGTTATTTATTAACAATTTCACAACTTTCTTTTTTTTCACTTTTTGTAGGTACCTAAGAGTCCAAAAATAAATACTTGTATACAAAAACAATCGAAGTAGAAGAGAGATTAATTAAAAACTGCAAAGAAATAAGTGGGAAGTATTCTTCCCTCCTCCACTCAAAGGGTTATTGCAACATCTCTACCATCTGGGACAGCATCTGCCCCAATTTTTTTCAGTGCAGTTCTTAAATTTCCTGATTAATGAAATAAAAATCATTGAACTATAGACTTTGTGCCGGACTCTTTCAGGACGGATCTGTAAATAGTCGTATTGGCGACTCTTCCGTCATTCCTGTCCTTGCGGATACCTTCTGATGCCTAGTTTTGCTCACCCGTTGCTGAGAATCACCAATTCTCGAGGATCTTGTCGCGCATAGTTTTGACAATAATAATAAATGTCTCTATGCTGCTCCACTTTTCCTTAGACTCCACCATAAGAGAGACCATGCTTTCGGACTTAACATCTATGACCGTTTCGATATTCATCTCTTCTCGGTATGTCTGCCGCCTTTGACAGGCGAACCACGTGTACTTTGCGTCGTCCATGGGGTCGTTGCAAAATTCGCAAGCTTCCGGCTGCCTAATTTTGAATCGTTTGAGGTTTGCATTGAAGCATCCATGACCGGTTGAGGGTTGCGTTAGGTAGAAGCCAACTTCACCATGCTTTCTTCCTAACCACATGAGGAGTTGTGGAATGAGCTCGTGCGTTCATCTGCCTGTGTTTATTTTCAGCCAGCGCTCTTGTCATTCGCGCATTAGTCTGGCTTTGGCTTCCTTTTTCACTTCGGCCTTGATTCGCCGGTTCTCTTCCTCGTTTGTGAGGCAAGCTCGTTCCTTACTCTGACAAGAGATTTCTTTCCTTTCAAGGGCTAGAAGGTCTATCGACGGAACACTTGCGAGAACAAGTATCATACTATTGGACACTGTGCGATTTGCTGCGGCATAAAGCAGTTTCAAGTGAAAGATGGACGCGAGGACTCTCCTTTTCACTTCTCTTGGTCCCTCCACACTTTGCATTAACCTAGAGATATTTCCTCTACTTTAGATGGCCTTGTTGATAACTTTTACTACATGGTGGCGGAAGTTTAGTTTCCTATTCAACTCCACTCCGAGGTAGGTGAGTTGGTTTTTCCACTTTACTTTCGTCCCGTTCAGTTTGTGACGGTTTGATTTTTCCCGCAAATCTTACGACTTAAATTATCTTAGCGGATGTTTCAGTCAAGCCAGGGTCAGGTTTTACAGATAATTAATGAAGAATCAGACCAAGTAATTTTACTAAATTATTACAAAATGTTTATTCTCTATAAAATTACATTTCTAAAGTTGTGTGTGAATTTAATAAAATAATAAAAATAAAACAATCTATGTGTAGATGAGTGTTTTTATGTAGAGATAATTGAATAATGGAATTCGAGAATGAATTAGACACATGCGATTTGGCGGAATACAATATTTAGCATTTCAGTCTCTTACTTCTATGGGTTTTTACTGTACAGACAGACGGGAGAACTGATAGGAAAATTATTGTAAGGTTCTGTTGTGTAAATCTATAATGCATTTTTATATACATAAATAACATTTGTATAACATTTCTAGGTGCCGCTACTCACAGTTGCGCGTGTTGAGTTAAAATTAATTTCCTTCTCTTTACATTTCGGTGGACAGGATTTGCAGGAAAAGATGGACAAGTTTTAGGAGTTTATTAACAAAGAATTTTATCATAGATTTTTACAATCATAGGCGTCCCTATTGATCATAGACATCATACACCTTTGAACGAGAAAGAGAATGTAGAACGGAAAGAGTTACGTTTGAAATGTTAAGTATAGTTGCTCCTATTACATAAAATTTCCATCACTTGAGAATTGACAACGATAAGTGCTCCTGAGCGTTGGCAATTCTCCCTGCAGAAGAGCATATTGAAATTTACAAGGATAGGTGCGCCTATGTCTTGCGATTTCGCCGGTACTTCGCCTACCACAGTTGCTCCTGTTGGTAGGAAAAGAGCATCTGTTCAGTGGGTTTCGCCCGGTTGAACTGAAGTATTGTTCTCGTGTGTGTGGTTTCAAGAAACCTGCCTGGAGAACGACTGGCTTGGAGAGGGGATAGAGGTTGATGACTGTGAGATTCGGTAACGAGTGTACGTGCGGTACGTACACAGGTGTAATCACTCGTTACAAGTTCAATTCTAGGGGTCCTAAAGGATCTCCTATCTGTGACCAGCTCTGCTTCTGTTTTGTGTAAAGCGATTCGTAGCCTCTCCTATCCAGCCAGCTCTTGGATCTCCTCAAGCTCTCCTTGATCCTCAGCTCCAGAATATCGAGCTTTTCCGCTACGCAGACGATACGATTATCGTCTGTCCTACCATTGAGCCCCCTGGGGCACCGGATGTCGTTTCTTCCTTAACAATCCAGGAAACCCCTTCGTAGATTACCCATTGTTCAGGTAATTTTCCAGCATACGGATGGTATGCTGGAACCCTTTTATTCTCGAGAGCTTTAATGCAGTTTTTCCATCGTAATGAGTTAAAGGTGTTGCGAATGCCTGTTGAGACAAGAGTGCAAAACCCCTTTTTCTTCAGTCTCACGGTTTTGTCCCTTGCCTTCTTTGGTATGTCAACCACTGTCTAGATTGCGTCGACAGTCGAGTAGCCTTTTCGGAATCCAAACTGCCTCTCGGACAAGCAGGATTTCCCGCTCATTTGACTGTCTAGTCTTTGCTTCTTCCAGTCACTGAAGAATACTCCTTCCTGAAGGCACGTATTAAACGTTTCAAGTAGCATTTCTGGATATACCGCGAATATCTTTCGCAAGATTTCGTTCGGTATCCCGTCGAGCCCCACTTCAGTTTTTCAAGGGTTTAGAGAACTTGCTCGTTTATCACCGCGTCCTTCCATTCCTTTCTAGTCCAAACTCCTTCCCGGGGAAAAAGGACCATTATAATTTCTTTGGCCCACTGTGGGTTGTCCAGTTTTGGGGTTTATTCTTTAGGTACCAACTTTTTGGTAACTATTATATACCAAACCCTATGTCTCCTTATGAACCTCAGCAATCACGTCCTACCAGTGTTTTGACTGACCAGTACATGGAGTTTCCTGCGTTCCTTTGGAATCTGCGACGTGGTGCACACGCGTCGTATGCGACAGTCACCTTCCATCGAGTAGTTTCAACTAGGGATTTCGGGTTTCTGCACCCAACTGAGCTCGTCAGTGAGTCTGGTTTTTTCCAGGACGCTCCTTAACTAATTTTCATCAAGTTTCCTTATATTTCACGACGGGTGTATGTTCTTATTTTAATGTCCTGTCGAGACATCAAAGAGTTTCCACTTCGGGAAAAGTCCAGTCGATGTTTCGGGAGTCGCTATTGTCAGGTTGATTATTATAGATCCTGATTCACCTCTTGTGAAGGTGAACTCTTGGCCTGTATTTACGACCGTTAGGTTGCTCCTTGCCACCACCTCTTCTACGACGACTCCTCTCTTGTCCAGCTGTAAATCCGCATACCTTCCACCTCTACCCACACGTATCCACTGTCGATTTCCTGGAATTGACTAATTTGTAGCTTTAGTTTAAGGATTTGGATCCAAGCCCTGCCAGTTATGTCTTGATACCAGGTTGAGAGATCTGGCTTTTGACATTGCTCACTAAAGGGCCATTTATCGGCTTTCCTCTCTTTAGCCGTTTCTTTCAACAGATCTAAAGCTGCTTTGCTCCCACACAGGTTCACTTGGAGTATCCATATGTTTCTGCTTCGTTCCTCCTTTTCTTCAGCTCCTGTCTAAAGGTGGAGCAGACGCTGCCTCGAAGGTGTTTAGTCTCCACCATTCCCTTGTCCGCACATGTCGTGCACTTTGGGGTGTTTGTGCATTTGTTGTGCTTGTGATTCGTTTCGTCGCATTTCCAGCAGGCTTCCTATCGGGACCACTGCAGTTCCTGATGGCTAGTCTACAATAGAAACTAAGCTCGAGAACGTTCGACGCGACGTTATTACTTACGTTCGTTTTTACGACATAAGTAGACGCGTTGAACACTGCTACCAACTGTTTTGACAGAGTTTTGACGTGCTATATGGATATGGACACGAATATGCGACAGTTGCTAGCAGTGATCGACGCGTCTACTTCTGACGTAAGAACGAACGTAAGTAATAACGTCGCGTCGAACGTTCACGAGCTTAGTCAATATTGTGGACCAGCCATGATTGTATGTGTGTATCCAAGGCACGTAAAGCACCTTGGTACGCGGACTCTTTTGCGGATTCTGTAATTGATCCAGTCGATCTTAATTTTGCCTACCTTTTTGAGGACTTTTGCATCAGTCTGCGGCAGCTGTATTACTGCTACCTTGGCTTTTCCATACCTTGTAAATAGCTTACAAGATATTTGCAAGTCTTCTTTCCTCAGTTTTGCTTTCATGGCTGCAACAGCTCTCAATCGCGTTGCTTAGCGCTTGGCTGAAAGCGGGGTTGCCTTGTCTCTTTTTAAGAACAATGAGGATCTCTTCCTTTTTAGTTCTCCTGATCGAGAGGACCTCCGTTCTCGCAGTTGTGTCGGGTTTACGCTCTTCTTCATATCCTTCAGGATATCTGCGTAAGACTGACCTTCTTTCACCTTAAGTTTGATCCCGTTGCTGGGTCTAGATCTCCTGACTCGCTTTGATCTCGGTTTTACCTCCCCCTTCTTTCTTGAGTGTTTCTTCTTTCTTGTGGCCTCTTACCACGGACTGTCTTCCTTTTTAGTCTTGACGTCTCCTGTATCTGTTCCCATCTCCATCATGAGCTTTTTGAGAGTAGCTACGGAGACTTCCGCTCGTCAAACATGGCGTTCGCGTGCCATTCTGAAACTTCATACGCGTTTTTCAAAACTCGCATTTTTTTAACTTGTGTATCGTATGGTAATGTAGGATATTGGATTAACGAAACGGATTTTTCTCGATATTAACAATTGTCTTTAATAATTGCTCTTGTACAGCTCAACGTCGATCGGCTACCGGCTCTCAACTGCCTCCATCTCCGCACATGCCTCTCATCCCTACACTCAACACACACGCATACTCGCTTTTCTAGTGTAAAATCTCTTACACTAATCCATCTTTTTTTTTTAATTTTCAGAAAACGCTTGGTGATGTCCTAATCGTTCACTTTTACCAAATTTTGTTTTAATGATTTTTAATAGTTTCAAATAGGACACAAAACATGTTAAAAAATTATTTTTTTGTAAAAATTTCCACCATTTTGCGAAATATTAAAACTTTGATAAAGTGAAGGATCAGGACCTCGCTAAAGTAACAAAAATGGAAACTGCTTTTAAAATTTTGAATTCAGATAATTATGGTGGGCACAATCCTGTACACAGTTTGACCCTGACCCTGAACTTTTGACAGCGGTGCTGTCAATGCCGTCTCCAGTTCTTGAAAATCAATATTGACAAGTTAAAAAAATCATGTTTGAACTTCAATAATGTTGCAAATGCAATTTGATAGAAAAAGTCCTGCATTAAAATGTTCTTCGGTTTTTCCACAATGAATTCCTGAAAATTGTCCTAAAATGTGTAATTAACCCTTAAAATAAAAAAAGTTGAAACCCTAGAAATATATATTGGTATGGGTGATTTCATATCATATTTAGAACTGAAAAATAAAATCGCCTCGAGTATTTTTTTTCGTGGTTTAGATATAAAACAAATAGACACGTATTTTTTCATTTGAATATGATATGTAAACTTTTCAAGTTACAAGTGTTTAAACATCTGGAGTTCCAGGATTAAAATATTCATTATATATTTGAGAATATCTCATAAAACTTTTAGAGTAGACCGTTGGATACTTTTTAATAGACAGCTAGTTATTTACAGTTTGGCGATCTTCAAGCGCTTGATAGCGCACCGTCCACTGTGAGTGTTTGCTGCCGCGCGCCGTGCTAGATAGAAAATCAAATAATACTCTACACTGAGAGAGAGGTTGCGCAGCCAGCGCCATCATGCTAGAGTAGCAACTGTGTTGCGTGAATGGCGTGGTAGTTATACTAAAAAAGAACAGGAGGGATACAAACGCCATGTCTGGTTAGCGCGCTCTTAGATTTCGTATAGTCTTTTACTGCACGTGATGGCTAAACTCTTCGAGAGCGCTGCTATTACGCTTCCGTGCTCACTGGCTATACAAATCGTCTCTAGGTGTATAAATTCCATAATGGACCGTCTACAATAGGATTTTTATTACGTCGTTTATGTAACTATAAAACGACACAATGAAACATAAGACGTACATTCATGCGCGCGCATCTTATTGCCAACTGTCCAATGTTCACTTCATTCGATGAAACACGGAACCTGGGAATAAAGTTAACATTCGACAGTTGGCAATACTATGCGCGCGCATTCCTTAATTTTCTATCCCCAAATTAAACTATTCTAATTTTCGTTTTAATGAACGTCTAGATGTAGTTTTGAAGAAGCTGACATGTTGAGATTGTTTACACAAAGAGTAAGTCTTGACTTTTAGTTCATTGTGTCTATTTTTTTTGTATTTAAAACACGAAAAAAAACATTCGAGACCATTTTATTTTTCAGTTCTAAATATGATATGAAATCACCCATATATATATATATATATCTTCATGAAATTTCGAGAGAATATTTTTGAAGTATTATATTTTCAGAAAATGTAATAAAAAAATCGATTTTTTCAAATCTTTAGACAGACAAGTCACCTTAAAAAATGTTTGAAAAATTCATAACGCTTGCGCCATTCGAAATGAACAATAAATTACCATAGACTTCAAGTGTATGAGAAACTTTAACTTTTTCTTTTTACTTTAGTTATTTAACACCAATACATTTTGAGCGTCATATAAGACATAGAAATAAAAATTAATTTTGAAACACTGTTATATTTGCAGTTTTAAAGTAATACACTGAAATAAAATTTTTTACAAATTTTTATTATGATTTTAATGTTTACTAATTATAGGTTTTTTCTTTATAATATTCCTTCCGTTTTATAAATCTCAAGTTACACGGTGTTTAATGGAATCATGCATTTTTCAGGTTTAAAAAGCTTAGACTCATTAGGCTTGGCTCACAATCAACTTCGCGAAGTTCCAGGTCTCGTATTTCGCCACTTAACGCTATTGAACTCTTTAGAGTTGGACGGTAATCAGATAACTCACATCGATCCTAATGCATTTATGGGACTAGAGGGTAAGTGGAACAATTAACGTAATTATGTAAGTAAATATATTTAAGTAGCCTCTATATAACTCATATACCTCATATCTCATATCTTTCAAGAAACATACTACTGGAAATTTTACTGAAGCTAGTTCAGTAAACTGGGGTCATTAAGTTAGGGACATATAGGCTAAATTAATTAATACTTAATGCATCGAACGTGAAAATATAATGAACGTTGTTTTGAGAGTACTGAACTGTTCAGCAAACCATGTTTGAGGACAGCAAAAAATTAAATTGCCTTTACATGACATAAGCTATTCGGAAGTTTTAAATTAGAGTTAGGCGAAATCAAATTCGATTAACGCTTGGAGAATAAAAACAAAAGAGCAACATTTAAGGGGTAACACCACTCTAGCGGCGAAGTCGATTCATGCATTAGTTTTCGAGTAATGAGTCCGCCCAGTTTGAAAAATGCCGTTTCGAGAAAAATGCGTTTAAAGATTTACAAGCACACACTGAGCAAAAGATACCCGACTGACTGTGGCGGGCACCACACTGATTGGGGTGCTTGTACTTTTTTTCGTTTTCTCCACAATGAATCGGATAATCGCTTCAATCATCGTGGCTAGCTCTCCAAACAGTGTGGTGCTCACCACAATTTGAAATTCCGAGGAGAGTTGCGCGCGCAACCATCTCTGGCGCAACTATCAAAATAATAACAAATAATAACAAACTGAAATCTCGAAAATGATATATATATATATATATATATATATATATTA
>UCOH01011374.1:81531-126348 GCA_900474275.1 Synergus japonicus | reverse complement strand
AATATGCGGAATGCGGAATGCGCTTTTATTACATATATGTTTCACAACATTTTAAATCAAAGTTAACTCTTTCTATTTTCAAGCGATTCATTTACTATGGGATTTAAAACATTAGGAATATTTTTTCACGAAATTTATAAACTAAAATATTACATCTAAATACATTCAAATTTATTATATACTGAGTTACTGAGATATCAAATTATATAATGTTATTGCATACAAGAATATTATAATTTTTTCCAAATATTTTATAATGTATAGTTAGCCGCGGGGTTTAGTTGTTAGGCCGTTAGGGATAAAATGCGTAAGTTAGGTTCGAATCTTGCCGCAGCGAATTGGATTTTTCCTGCTGATCAAGCGTGCGATTATGTATTTAGTGAATAAATTAAGTATATATAATAATAAAAATAATAATTGTTCACGTGTTTTCGTATTTGATTGTATTTCGTTTTAATCGTTTTAACTTTGCTTGTCAACTTTGTTATAGTGTATATTAAATAATGAAACATCCTTTCCATTTGTTCTAACAAAAATATTAATTTTTCCGACTGATAACCACTATATTAATTTTTGATACGCAAACCCTGTTTTCCCTACTTCGGAATGATATTATACTAAATTCTCATTGATATTTATCATTTATTCTAACAAAAAGTCTCTCAGTGTATCTCTTGTTGATCTTTAGTTGAACTCTGGACTAAAATACCATATTAATAATAAGGGGAAGACGAAGCGGATATGGGACCATAGATGGAGAAGACCATAATGAGATTTTGGTGACCTGGCTTTATTGCGACGGATGGCACGATCAATGTACAAAGTCCGCCCGCACAAGTCTACCACTATACGTTTGTAATTCACGAATATGCGCTGTTTCCTGGATTTGCATGGGCTTACTCAGGAGAACGCTAAACCGCTTATGGGAAGGTGAATAAGGCAGAATGAAAATACTCGGAAAATTATGATAATTCCACGTCCCTGTTTTTTCAAAAGAAATACGACAAATAGCCACATAAAGACTATAAAGCAAAGACTGTAGAGTGGAGAATATGCATATACATACATTGTTGAGCCGGATAATGTACTTCAAAGGAAAAAGATAAACCCTTAATGGACAAATGGGAAAAAGGGAAAGGCAGAAAATCTGCTTTCGAATACCTTTTATGGAAAATCCTTTTCCCTTCATATAAAAGCTTTTTCTTTCAACTGCAGTCAAAGAAATTAGAGTTCATTTTCGACGATTTGTAATCAATATCAGTTGATGTTACCAACTCAGTGGGCACAAAATTTAGAGACATCTTTACGACATCGTTACGACATTGTAAAGATATCCTATGTCCATGTCTTTAAGATATCTTTGTGATGTCGTAAAGACGTCATAGGATGTCTTTACGATGTAATGATGTCGTAAAGTCGTCGCCAAATTTTGTGCCCACTAGGAATATATCGATTGGTTTTGAAACTGTGAGAATTGTTCTCTAAATCTGCATTAGTGAAAAGTAGGTCACTAATTTACTTTAGTGAAAATTGTCACTAATTAGTAGTTGTATTTCACTATTTCAATTAGTAAGACTAACAATTAGTAGAATTTTTCACTAAAGTACATTGGTGACCTACTTTTCACTAATTCAGATTTAGAGGGTGTGTGTATATACCGAATTTGAAAACTATCTTCAGATTATTTTCGTTGTAAAAACGATTTACTAATAAAAAGGTCATATGAGGAGAGAAAATAATTTAAAGTGAAATATTATTTAAGAAATTAAACAGATTACTTATAGTAAACTTTTCATGCGTTTTTTTATATTCGTTGCCATCAGAATTATGAAATTTTATGGGATTATAAAGTAGTTTTAGGAGATTTGATTATATATTTTGTGGAATTTTAAGTAATTTGAGAAACTTTTAAGAGATTTCTAGGCATTTTACGAAATTTCATTGGATTTTAAAGTATTTTAAGGGATTTAATGAGATTTTGTCGAATTTTGAATAATTTTAGGGAATTTAAAATGGTTTTATAAAATTTGTTGAGATTTTAGGAATATTAAATGAATTTACGGTGATTCGAGGAATTTTATGAATTGTTAAAGGATTGTAGGATATTTTATGTGATATTAAGTAATTTTAAGAAATATAAGAGACTTCATGGGATTTTGAGTAATTAGAAGTAATTGTAACGAATACCAAGTAAGTTTACGAAATTTAAAGGAATTTCACTACATTTTGAAGGATGTTTGGAGTAATTGGAATTATATTAATTGATTTTGCGATACTTGAAGGAACTTTATAAGATTTCCTAAGAATTTAAGTAATTTTAAGGAATTTTAAGATATTTTAAGAGATATTAACTTTAAGGACTTTAATTTTAAGAAATCTTAAAGGATTTGTTGATAATTGATTGGATTTTTTGGAATTTAAAAAAATTTAACGAAATTTTACAGAATTTTCATTCATTTTAAGAGGTATAATGAGACTTCATGGGATTTTGAGTACTTGGAGGTAAGCTTAAGGAATATCAAGTAATTTTACGAAATTTAAATGAATTTCACTACATTTTGAAGTATGTTAAAAGAATTTAAGATATTTTACGGATTATTAAGTAATTTTAAGGATTTTCAAGTGATTAAAGAAATTTTACCAGATTTCATGGAATCTTAAGTAATTTTAAGAAATTTTAAGATATTTTAAGAGATATCAATTTCAAAGAATTTTATTTTTGGAAATTCTAATGAATTTGGTGAGATTTCATTGCATTTTCCAGAATTTTAAAGAATTAAACGAGATTCTATTGAGTTTTGAGTATATAATTGGAAGTAATTTTAAGGTACTTTAAGATATTTGATGAGATTGTATTGGATTTCATTTCATGGAATTTTCAATAATTTTATGGGATTTGATGATATTTTTGGAGATTCTAAGTAATTTTAAGAGACTAAGACATTTTATCAGATAATAAGTAATTTTAAGAACATTTATTTTCAGAAATTTTTGAAAATTTGGTGAGATTATATTGGATTTTCAAGAATTTTAAAGAATTTAACGAAATTTCATGGGATTTTGTGTAATTTTAAGGAATATCAAGTGAATTTACGAAAATCAAAGGAATTTTACGAATTTAATGGGATTTTAAATACTTGTAAGATATTTTACTTCAGGACTTTCAAGAGATTTTATGAGATTTTATTGAATTTTCAGGAATTTTAAGAGATTTGATGACATTTCATAAGCTTTTTAATAATTTTATGGGATATTTAATAACTTAAAAGACTTTTAATTTCGCGAAATTTTGTAAGATAATAAAGGCATTTTAAAGAATTTTATGTGACTTATGGAGATTCCTGAAGTTAGATAAAGAATTACAAAATTTTATATTTCAAGAATTAAAAATCCTTAATTATTTTGTCTACTAGCAAAAGGTGAGGAAAAAAGCGAAACTAATAACGAGAAAATAACTTGCTAGTTATTTTAAAATACACCCAGAGAAAAGTTTCTTTGAATCACGTAAATATTTCTTTGATATAGGGCCGAAGAAAAAATAAAAAAAATAAAAATAAAAATAAAATAAATAAAACTTATTTCATTATCCATCCAATCCAGTATTTATCAATCATAAGATTCTCTACAATGAAAAAAATCTTTGAGTGGTAATTTTAGGGAAGTAAGGGCTTCTTGCTAATTAAAAAAAGTTCCCACCACGCAAAGAAGCGAGTGCAAAACATCCAGGGAGATAGATATCAAGGTTCTATTCAAATTCACGCGAAATACAGAGCCAGAATGCTATTGCGGTCTATGTGGAGCTTTCAACGCGACAAGATCAGTTAATAAGGCTCTTTGTTTAATTTTGAGGTAAAAGGACTTTCTCCCTCCATTCAGTTCCCTTTTCCATCCTCCTCACACTCAATCTCGTTTACTCTTCCTCGCTATACACGTTTCATTTCGTGAGAAATAACATCCCACGAATAGACTGCCGCAGTCAGACCGCCAAGTCAGTCGGAATAGAATTTGTCGCTAGAGAGAATCCGTTATTCTGAAACAAAAAGGAAATTTTTCCTTTTCACTGTATGAACTCCTTTCAATATATCGCTTTTTCATAAATTTCTATACCACTGTCTGTAGCTTCATCTGCAGCTGAAATTAAAAATTGTATTGATTATCATTTTCAAATTAAGGGCTTTGGACTCGAGTATTAAGATCAAAATTCCATTCTCCATTTTATTCAACGAAAATATTTAACTTCGATAGTTTTTGCACAAAACAAAGAATTCAAAATCTATCTTCAAAATTTAATATTTTCATTTTACTCTCCAAAATATTTGAATAAGATATTTTCTCCCTCTGTATGCATATTTCTAATTAAAAACTGATTAATTCTACAGAGAGAAAAAATTCCAAATTTAATATTTGTTGAGTAAAATGAAGAAATCGAACTTTTAGATTAGAACTTGGCTCCAACACCCTTAATTTTCAAGTCATTTCCGAGTGATTTTTCAGTGATTTTTCAGTGATTTTATGTGATTACAGTGATTACAAATCAGTTTAATATAATTGTAGTTATCGAAAGCGACTGAAATTAATTTAACGTAATTACAACTGACTGCTGAAGTTATCTAGTTCTCGGTTTCAACTCTAAGCATCATAAAGTTAAGAACAGTTCTGGATCTGGAGAGCGTGAATCCTGAAAATTTTGCGACAGTTTCAGTATTATAAGGAATTAGTAATGTATCAAGAGCCAAAGAGAATACGAAAGCAGAAGCATAAGGTTGAAAATAGGTTGAATATTATGCACCTCGAGTTACGAAGTTTTATATCAATAGGAAAAGTTTAAGTTCACTTTTAACATTCCTATATATTTCCTATACAAATTTTAATCAAGGAACACTAATTAACTGTTTTAAGGCAATGCAATATTCTACAATCTCGACCAATGTTCAACCCTTTCATAATTATTTATGCAATATAATTTTGCAACTCTGTCAGTTGAAAATCTGATTAGGACATCTGTCTTATTGAGGTACGCATCTATCTATAAGGAGCTTACGATTGTTGTTAAATGCGTTTCGAGTTCGTAATATTAAACCAAGTTTCATGAGAGCGGAGTTGCCTCCGGCCTAATGAAGTTGGAAACATAAGCGGATTTTCGTAATGCTGAAACTCATTCAGACTTTGGCAGTAGATTCTGTTTCAAATCGTAAAAGTTTCACGTTTATTGGATTTTTCCACCTCCTCTCGGCTGTGAAATAAACATCTGTACTCCTCTCGAAAACGTATTACTATTTTATTTATTTATTTATTTATTTATTTATTTATTGAACACAATTCTAATTCCTTCTGGAAATCTCTATCTCCATTTCAATCCACATTCACACTTATCTCTTTGAATCCTCTTCTTTTCTATCCCTTTCTATCCCTTGTCTATCTTCGTCTATCTGTGTCTACCTTTTCTATATCTCCATCTATCCTCCTTTTCAATCGCCGTTCTCTGCTATTTCTTTCAATCCCCACTTTTCTATGTTTCTATATACCTGTCAATCCATTTCTATGTCCTTCTCAATATTTATTAGTTTTTATCCCTTTTAATCTTCAGTTCTCTATCCATATTTATCTCCATTTCGACCGACATTCACACTTAACTTTTCGAATCTCCTCTTTTCTATATCTCTTTATATCTTTTTTTATATCTCTTCTCTATCTCTGCCTATATCTCTCTACCTCTTGTCTATCTCCGTCTATTTCTTCCTATCTCTCTATATCCCTTTCTATCCTCTTGTCAGTCTTAATTCGCTTCCATCTCTTGCAATACCCACTTCTTTATTCCTGTCGATCTTTCTTCTAGTATCGCTATACCTTTCTATCTTCTTGTCAATCAAAATTCGCTCCAATCTCTTTTAATTCCACTTTTCAATCCCTTTCTCAATCTCACCCGTATCCTAATTTATCATTTTCTACCTTCTGTCCATCACCGTCAATCTCTTTCCATCTCTTTGCCAAGCACCGTTCTCTTCTATCTCTTTCAATCCCCACTTCTCTAACTCCTTCTATTCCTGTATATATCTGTCTATCCTTTTCTAACTCCAAATCAATTCGCATCAACGTCAATCTCTTTCAATCTCCACTTCTCTCTATATTTTTCTATCTCTTATCCATCCCCGTCTATCTCTTTCAATCCCCACTTCCTCTATCTCTGTATATACCTGTCTATCTCTTTCTATCACCTTGTCAATCTTAATTCGACTGTATCTCTTTTAATCTTCAGTTCCCTGTCCCTTTCTACCTCCATTTCAATCCACATACATGCTTATTTCTTTGAATCTCCTTTTTTCTATCCCTTTTAATCTCTTCTCTATCTCCACCTATATCTTTTTTTTCTCTCTCTCTTATCTTCCTCCGCCTTTCTGTTCCTATCTCTTTCTATCTCCATCTCAATCTGTCTATTTCTTACAATCTCACTTCAATCTATATCTTTCCATCTTTTGGCCATCCCGTCTATCTCTTTCTGTACCTTTGTCAATCACCGTTCTCTCCAATCTTTTTCAATTTCCACTTTTCTTTCTCACATCCTCGCCTATCTCTGTCAATCGCCACCTATTTTTCGCCTATTCTAGTCTATACCTTTCTGTCTTCTTGTCAATCAAAATTCACTCAAATTTCTTTTAATCCCATTTTCCTATCCCTTTCAATCTTTTCTCTATTCTCATATATCTCTTTCCATTTTCTTGTCAATCGAAATTTGCTGCTATGTGTTTCAATCCCCTAATTTCTGTCCCAGACTGTTTAGAAGATAGACGGGGATGGACAAAAGATAGAAAGAGATTGAGAAGTGGGGATTGAAAGAGATAGGCGTTGATGCAGATGGAAATGGAGAAAGAAAGAGATAGATAAGATATAAAAGGGATAGGAAAGAGAAGATTATAAGAGATAAGCGTGAATGTAAATTGAAATGGAGATGCAAAGGGATAGAGAACTGAAGATTTGAAGCCTTGGGGATAGAAAGAGATACATATTTCTATCAAGGGAAATAGAATTAGGAATTAGACTGAGGGATAGGAAGAGAAAGATATTACCAGAAACAGAGATAGACTGAGAGATAGGAAGAGATAGATATTACTAGAAAGAGATAGAGACTCAGGGATAGGCTGAGACATAAGAAATTACTGAGGGATTAAAAGAGATAGATATTACCAGACACAGGGATAGACTGAGGGATAGAAAAAGATACATAATATTTCCAGCAAGGGAAATAGAATTAGGGATTAAGAGGAATAAAATTTTTTCTGTGGTTAAATAGGCTAAGAGATAGAAAGAGATAGATATTAGTAGCAGACACAGGAATAGGTCGGGAGATAGGAAGAAACAGATGTTATTAGAAAGAGATAGGATTGGAAGAGATAAATATTACCAAAGATAGAGATAGATTGAGGGATAAGAAGAGATAGATATTACCAGACACAGGGATAGGCTGTTATATAGGAAGAGTTAGACATCACCGGACACGTGGATACAATGGTGGATAGGAAGGGTTATCGGTTTAGGTATGCAAAATGGATACTTGGATGAGATAGAAAAGTTCTGTCTCTTTCTATCTCTTCCAATCTCGTTCTATTTCTTTGCTTCCAGTAGGGATATGCTGTAATCTCCAGGTCTAATTTGTTGACATACCAAGTGCAATTTTGATTACGCAAATTGCTTTAATTCAGCATACATATAATGTTATACTTGGCCAAGTTTTCGATGGGCTTTAAGAACGTTTTGAAAAGTGAAGATGAGGAAGAAATTTTCTTAATGGGACCGAGTTTCCCTTGCAAGAAGAAGGGCGCACAAAAGCATCGCAGTTGAATTCGTAATGACGACATTTTGCCTGCAGTTGTACCTCGCGATTCCGAAGCTGGCCGGCATGATAGGATGTGCCGGGTGTACAGAATGCGCTCATCTTTATTAATACGCCAGGGCGTAGTTTTAAGTTCGCCGCTCTTCGTAGCTCGCCCAATATTTACGTTTCATTCTACCCAAGACCTTAACCATCAGAGGTTCTCATCTGGTGTCATTATTACTTAAAATCATTTTAAAAATCTTTTCAAAGTGCACAGAATGATTTCAATATGACAGGATTATGCTCGTATTTCTCTACATATATAACTGAGAGGCGAAACTACTGAGGGCGATGTGATCAGAACTGTGGTGAATTTGAAAGGGTCGCCGAAAATTGTACATCTGAAATAACGTTATAAAGCCCTCGCTGATGTGCTGGTTGTAAATAATCCATTGAGCCACCGCACGGTTGCATCTCGATTATATTATCCCCGGGATTCCCGGGAATTACATGACTATAACCTGGTAACGTCAACGTTACAGGGATGCTGGGTTGATTAATATTAAACGGGAAATACAGCTAACGAGCAGGCTAACGGTACCACCACTAACTTCCCCCGGGCCCCCTACACTTTTCGATGACGAAGTATACGATAATGATGATTTCCCGGCTACTCGATAATGATCACATTCCCTCAGTCATTAATGTCGACAGATTCTTCATATTTGAACCAATGCACCATGGGTATACTCTAAACGATCATTTATGAATTTTACATAAGAGTAGATTGCAGTTGAATGCAAAACGTATGAATGCTTCATACGTTTCCTATGAATAGATTTAATATAATGAGATACACGTGATGCAAATTGGATATTTCAATGTATGCACTACTGTCAAAAGCCTATTAATCCCTTTTCAAAACATAGATATATTTTATACATTTATTTATATTTATATATTTTAGTTTTATTGTCTCTATTAGATTTGTATTCTTGTTTAGTTCTATGGATCTCCTCTTTTCTATTCCTTTCTATCTCTTGTCAATCTCCGCTTATCTCTTTCTCTCTTAATCTCCATCTACATCAACGCCTATTTCTATTAATCCCCACTTCACTATCTCTTTTTATCTCCTTGTCAATCACAGTACTCTCCTATCTCTTTCAATCCTGAATTCACTGTCTCTCTCTCTCTCTCTCTCTCTCTCTCTCTCTCTCTATCTATTTATTTCTTTGTTAATTTCAATTCGCTTTTATCTCTTTTAATTTCCAGTTTTCTATCCCTTTCTATCTCCATTTCCATCCACATACAAAAGTCTTTGAATCTCCTCTCTTCTATCGCTTTCTACCTCTTGTCTATCTCCGCCTATCTCTTTCAATTCCATTTTCCCTATCCCTTTCTATCTGCTTTTTAATCTCTCAATTCGCTTTTATCTTTTTTAATCTCCACTTTTCTATCCCTTTCCATCTCTCGCCTATTCCATTCTATCTCTTTCTATCTCCTTGTAACTCAAGTAATATAAATTACGCTCCTAATTACGCTCCTATCTCTTTCAATCCCCATTTCTTTATTCTTTCCTACCTCTCGCTTGGACAATACTTTTACCCGTTTTCGAGCGTGCATTCCGTTATTGCATCCGAGGCTTCAATTTCTCTTCGCTCCTACCTCTTTAAATCCGCATTTCTTTATTCTTTTTACCTCTCGTCTATTCTTTCTTTCGCTTTTATATCTCCTTATCAATTTCAAATTCATTCCTATCATTTTCAATCCCCACTTCTCTACTCCGTCCTAATTATCGCCTATTCTTCTTTATTCGCTCCTATCTCTTACAATATTCACGCCTATATTCTTTTCTATCCATCTCTAATCTACTCTGTTCTGTCTCTCTCTCTATATATATTCTTTTTCTTGTCAATTCTCTTCTATCTCTTTCAATCCCCACTTCTCTAACTCTTTCTACCTCTTTATATACATATCTATCATTTTCTATCTCCTTGATAATCTCAATTAGCTTTTATCTCTTTTAATCTCTAGTTCTCTATCCCTTTCTATCTCTCGCCTATTCCATTCTATATCTTTCTATGTCCTTGTCAATTTCAATTCACTCCTATGCCTTTCCTTTTAATTACCGCTTTTCTATCCCTTTAAGTCTCTCGCCTATCCTCATTCATATCTTTCTATTTTCTAGTCAAACGACATTTACTCCAATGTGTTTCAATCCCTTGATTTCTGTCACAGCCAAATTCTAAAACTATCTTTTTGAATGTCGTCTTCTCTGTTTTAATTAAAATTCAATTCAACTTCAATTTAAGTTTTTTCTTTTCAAAGTCAATATACCTACAATATTTTCACAAAGAATAGGATAAGATAGAGGAAAGAGGGAATTGAAATAGATGCGGATTTTTCAGTGTTCTATAGATTAGAGTTATGATTAAAATAATATGTATGCACACAATATTGTAGTTATATATTATTGTTATATTATTATTAATATTATTGTTATATTATTATTAATATTATTGTTAAGATATTCTTAGAAAGAAAAGGAAAGATATTCTTAGGAATAGAAAGAGGTAAAAATTTCTAGCAAGAGAGATGGAATTAGGGATAGAAGGGAATACAATTTTTTCGCGAATAAATAGACTAAGAGATAGAAAGAGATAGATATTACCAGACACAGGTATAGGCTTCTGTCCCCTTTCAATCTCAATTCGCTCTTATCTCTTTCAATTTTCACTTCTTTATTCCTTCCTATCTCTCATCTATTAAAAGCCTATATCTTTCTATCTTCTTATCAATCAAAATGCGCTCCAATTTCTTTTAATCCCACTTTTCTGTTTCCAGAGTATTTAAATGGTAGACAGGGATGGAAGAGGTAGACGGATAGAATGAGATAGACGGGGAAGGATAAAAGATAGAAAGATATCGGCGGAGATAGAAAAGAGATAGAAAGGGATAGAAAAGAGGAGATTCAGAGAGAAAAGTGTGAAAGTAAATTGAAATAGAGATAGAAAGGAATAGAGAACTGAAGATTAAAAGAGATAAAATCGAATTAAGATTGACAAGAAGATACAAAGGAATAGAAACGTATATAAAGTAATAAAAAGAGATAGAGAAGTGGGGATTGAAAAAGATAGGAGAAAACGGCGATTGACAAGGAGATAGAAAGAGCTAGTGAAGTGAAGATTGAAAGAGATAGGCATTGATGTGGATTAATATGGAGATAGAAAAAGATAGGTGGAGATAGGAAAGTCACCAGTTTAGTGGACAAAGCGTCTGATTTTTTTTTGCGAATAAATAGACTAAGAGATAGAAGGAGACAGATATTACCAGAAAATTATTAAGGAGGGGTAGAAAAAGATAGATACTACGAGAAAGAGATAGACTGAGGTATAGGAAGAGATAAATATTGCCAGAAATAGAGACAGACTGAGGGATAGAGAGAGATAGATATTACCAAAATTAGGGATAGACTGAGAGATAGGATGAGATAGATATTACCACCCTGGCGAAAGCTTCGGATAAGATTCCAATCCGAGCCAATTCGAAATCTCTATTCGAGCGAATCCGAATGAAACCGAACCATTCCGAAGAAACTTTTCAATCCGAATGAATCCGAACCATTCGGATAAGAATCATGCGAACTTCGGATTGGCTAGGAATGAAACTGATTCGCTCGGAAAGAGATTTCGCATTGGCTCGGATTAATTCGAATAGGAACTTTTCTATCCGAAGCCTTCGCCAGGGCAGACACAGGAATTGACTGATGGATGATAGCATTTTGGGGATGTAAAATGAATACTTGGAAAAGGTAGAAAAGTTCTATCTTTTTCTATCGGCAAATTTCTATCTCTTTCTATCTCTTTACTACCAGCAGGGAGCACTTTATCTCATCAAAAATGCGTCACACATTTTTCCCTTGTCTGTTTTCATCGTCGCACGCGTCCAATCTTACGTTGTCAAATGCGCACGACAGATTTGCAATGCCTCGCAGAAAAAGCGCATGAAGGTAGAAAGGTGTATGACTATGGGATAGGGAGAAATTCGATTTTCACGATCCCGCGAAAATTGAAATACAATCCTCGATTCAAGTCTCGCAAGGGACGTACCGTCTTTCTTTTTCTCGTGGTTTCCCATAACCGCTCGCGACGAGATGTTTGCCTGCCGGAGCGTGCAGAAATGGAAACATACCTTCCTCGAAATAAATGTGTATGATCAAAGGATTCATGCTCCGGGCATTCTACTACTTCTGTCAATTTCTCTTACCAGTTCTGTCTCTTTGCTTCCTTTTTCTTTTCTTTTTTTCTTTTTTTCTTCTGTTTTTTTTTTAATATTTCAAAGATGTGTGATATCTCTGAAAACAATTCTCAACAGTTAATTATTTCATTTCACGTTTTCTTAATGGGTTTCACTAACCGCTTCTTAGCTGCGAATAAATTTTGATTAAACTTTAGCGAAACTTAGTTCGCCAAGTGTTGGAGCACACTTGAGTATTTTAAATACCGCGTTCTTTTCTTCTCGTCGAGGAGAATAAATTGCAGAGCAGAAGAAACGCGAAGTGAAGAACGCTGTAAAAAGGGCAGGTTTCCGACTTTCGTAAAAGGTGAGACGATGATTACAAGGAGTAGAGTAAAAAGGAAGGTAGAGAATAATAAAATGCAGAGTAATCAAGCAAGGGCCCTCAAACCGACGTAAATGTACGAAAAGGCTGAAGGGATGCGAGAAGAAAGTCCAGGGCATGTTCAAGCAAAATGTTACCGAGGCAGCTGTGAATACATAAATAGACGTAAAACCTCCTAACTGAAAAATTGAAAAGTTTTCACTGCTAAAGTTCTAATTGTCTCTCCTTCCCGAGAAAATAAAATTTTTTTTTACGATTTTCAAAGAAACTTTCCGAGAAGGCCAACATAAAATAAAAGTTGAGAGATCACGTAAATAAATTATTTCTAGCCTCGCGAATAATTAATTCAAAGATTCAGCAGTTCAGGCCATTAAAGTAAAAGTGGAAAAGAAATATAAATTTTTATGAAGCTTTCTGAAGAGTACAATATTAATATTAATACTCAAAGACTTTAAGCAGAGAAAAGTCAGATTTTTTGTCTATAAAGGAAAAAATATATATTGTTCCATAAACTGTGGGAAATCAGACAGTGAAAACTTTCTCACTGAAGGTGGCTAACAAGAAAAAAATTTTAAGAACTCTAGAAAATTCAAGATAATTTTTAAACTCGATCCATCCAGGATGAGGCAAGGTTCTCCTTTTTTTTCTACGAATAGAGGAATCATAAAAGATTGAAAAACAGTTTTCTTTTCTGGAGGGTCGTCTTTAGAAAGCTCTTGGGGTAGACTTTAAAGGAATAAAAACTTTCGTCCCGGGAAAAATGTTCATTTCGCGACGACTTGAAAAAAGAGAGAATTTTTTAAGTCGCGTAAATTTAAATGAAAATTGAATCTGTGATTTGAAGAGAGAATTTAATTTAAATATATTATCTGATTCAAAAACCGGGAGGTCCCTTCGTATCTTTATAATTCAAATCAATATATTTTGAAAAATACTTGCAATTTAACATTTAATTTTGTTGAAGATTAATTATGGGATCAGGAGAACGATTAAGAAATTTTTCACTTTCACTTCCACTTTCGCTTTGATATTTAGGTTTTTCACTTTTTGATTTTAACTTTTTTCAAAATACACGTTAATGTCAATATTGAAGTTTCAGACATCTACAGTCTGACGGTTTTTTTACATTTATGGGAATAAAAATATTTCCAAGATTCTCAAAAACCTAGATTTCTAATTATTTACTGTATAAAAGAAACTTATATTTATTGTTTTTTTAGAATTGTGAAAAAATATTTCGTTCATTTGAACTTTCCAAAATTCTAGGGTTGGAAAAAAAGTTTTTTCGTAGATTGCACGAAATACTAAGACATTTTAACTGATTTTAATTAATTTGAAAGAATTTGAAGAAATTTCAAAGTACTTCCAGAGATTTTAATGAACTCTAAGTAATTTTGATATATTTTTAACGATTTTAAGACATTTACAGAAGATTAAAATTTTTAAAAATAATTCATTAAAGTCACTAGAAATTTTTGAAGGGCATTGGACCCAAGTGTTAAGCTCAAAATTCGATTCTCCATTTTACTCAACGAAAATTAAAGATTAATATTTTTTCACTCTGAAGCGCTAATTTTTTTTCAAATATAAGACTGCATACACAGCGAAAAGATATTTAATTTCGATACTTTTTGCATAAAACGAAGAATTCTAAATTCAATATTTTTATATTAGGGGAGAGGTGCTCACAGTTGTTCGGTGTATACAGAGAATCAAAAGAAATATTTAGAAAACTATTAAATAAAATATGTTTTAATTACTAAATATCTATGACTTTATTGCATAAGCATTTTTTAAAAAAGTTACATTGCAGACCTTTGCGTATTTTTTTTTTTAATTAAATATGTTTTTGACACATTGCAATGATTTTCTTCAGAACTCTATTTAACATTTAAAAAAATAACAGGACTGTGCACATAATTCTAGTTAAAAATTGATTAATTCTACAGAGGGAACAAATTCAAAATTTAATATTTGTTGTGTAAAATGAAGAAATTTCAAGATACTTCAAAAGATTTTATTGAACTCTATAGGATTTTGTTATACTTTAAATAATATTTAGACATCTACATAAGTTTTAAACAATTTTAAAGAATCCCAACTATTTTTAAGGGGTTGTAAGGGATTTCATTTGACTTTCTCTCTGCATTAAAATCAATTCCTCCCTGAAAATCACTTAAAATGTCTTGAAATCTTAAAAATCAATATCCGGAAATTTTCAAAAATTTTATAGAATTTAACAAAATTATTAAGAGACATTTTAACTGATTTTAATTAATTTGAAGGAGTTTGAAGAAATGTCAAGGTACTTCAAGAGATTTTAATGAACTCTATGGGATTGTGATTTATTTTTAACGCTTTTAAGACACTTACCCAAGATTAAAAATTTTTATAATAATTTCAAGTAATTTTAAGGGATTTTAAGGGATTTCATTCGACTTCCTCAACATAAGAATCAATTCTAATTTTTTAAATCTCTTATTACAGTAATTTCTTAAAATCACTTGATTTCTTTTAACTCTTTTAAAAATTCTTAGACGTTTCTTATAATCAAATGAAATTCCGTTATATATCTTGAAATTTCCTAAATAGAATTAGGGATTGAAAGGAATACAAGAGCTAGACATTACCAGAAATAGAAAGGGACTGAGGGATAAAAAGAGATAGTTATTACCAGATACAGAGATAGACTATGGGATAGGAAGAGATAGATACTACCAGACACAGGGATAGACTGAGGAATAAAAAGAGATATCTATTTCCAGACGCAGGGATAGGCTGAGACATAAGAAGAGATTGAGGAATTGAAAGAGATAGATGTTTCCAAACACAGGGATAGACTGCGGGATAAGAAAAGATAGATATTACCAGAAATAGAGATAGACTGAGGGATAGCCAGGGATAGGCTGAGACATAGGAAGAGATAGGATATTACTAAAAAGAAATAGACTGAGTAATAGGAAGAGATAGCTATTACCAGAGATAGAGATAGACTGAGGGATAGAAAGAAATAGATACTACCAGACACGGGAATAGACTGCAAAGTTAAAGTTTGTTATCTCGTAAGATTTAAATTCATTACTGCATTTCCAAGCGTTATTGAAGTATTAAGGGAGAATGTTTATCTTGTAAAACATTTTCATTACATGGTCAGCTAGTGATTGAGAAACTGTTCAGCGTTATCAACGTAATTTAATAGATATCGTGAAACCGTCCGTAAGGGAAAGCTTGTCTTCCGGAGGGTATAATAACGAAGATTCGACGACATAATCTCATTACGTGGCCGTCATTATCTCCATGCTGACGGGTAATTTAATAGAACCTAGCAGTGGACGGAACTGCATCTGGCGTGTCAGATTATGTAACATAGCCTATCGTAACTTCTACGTTGCAATATACATTGCATATTGTAGCTTGGACCCATTGTCAACCTAACGAACTTCCTTTATATGCTGAAGCTTCATTTCACCTTTAAAGAGAGGAGAACAACGTTGATGAGGATGAAAAATTTGATTTTTTTATTTTGTTCACATAATTTGCATCCTTAAGGGCATTTTGGACCCAAGTGCTAAACTCAAAATTCCATTCTCCATTTTATTCAATGAAAATTATAGATAAATATTTTTTTCGCTCTGTAGCACTAATCCTTTTTCAAATATAAGACTGCATACAGAGTGAAAAATATTTATTTTCGATATTTTTTGCACAAAACGAAGAAATCAAAATCTAACTTCGAAATTCAATATTTTCATTTTACTTAAAAAATATTTGAAATAGATATTTTATCGCTCTGTACGCATAATTCTAGCTAGAATTTTATTGTTTCTACAGAGGGAAAAAATTCTAAATTTCATATTTATTCAGTAAAATGAAGAAATCGAATTTTTAGATTAGAACTTGGCTCCAACACCCTTGATTAAACTTAAATTCTTCAATACAGTTATTCAACCAGTTATTGCCAACCAATCAAAAACGGGCGGAATTTTTCACTTTGCCGCGCCCAACTTAACACCAAATCCTTCGGGCAAGACTCTAGGAATATTTTCTGTTAATCCTCCGTCAGTTATGTTTGCGAATCCTTTAACTAAATTCGTCTTGAGGGCAGGAAGAACTCCTATTGTATAAATTTTTGTCGGCTTGAGCAACTCTCCAACTGAAATAATAAATTGAATCTTTATTTACTAACTCATCACCCAATTAATTAATATTTGATTTAAGGTCGTTGGACCCAAGTGCTAAGCTCAAAATTCTATTCTCCATTTTACGAACGAAAATTGTCGATAAATAATTTTTCGATACTTTTTGCATAAATTATTTTAGAATGTACAACCTGTTGAGTGGAACTGTCCGCCGACAAAATAAGTTCTTCGACATGATTTTGCTGCGACACCCTTTAAATACGTTTTTCGAGATAAAAAATTTTTCAGCACGCGAGACGCTCTACAGCTTCAACAGATGAACCGATTTTTAGGAACCTTCGCGAAATTGAAAGTAAATTGAATTTGCGGAGCCATCAGAAAACGATTTTTGTCAAAAATTGATTTAGAAATATTTTGTTTGTTTGTTGAAGCAAAAGGAAAAACGTTATAAAAAAACACGACGTGCATAGCTTTTTATTTGAAGGGAGCTTAAGCCGCCATTGATTTTTTTTTATAAATACAATTGGAATTTACTCTCCATTGATAGAAGAATAAAAGACCTTAATATAATACATTTCCAAAAGTATTTATTTCATATAAAAAAAATTCTCGTAGTTCATGAATTTTTCATCGTCATGAATGGTAACATCACATTAAGTGGAAAAGTCGTCGCATAATATATAAAGATATCTGCAGACGTAATGCAGCACAAAATAACCATCCCACAATTTTTAACTCTTTATTAACTGAAATTCAAGAAAACAAAAGAAAAAAATCATATTGCAAGTTCTAAAACGATGTTTTTCAATTATTGTGACGAAGTGATGAGCGCTCACGTCTGGAAGAGTTTCTCAAATATTTGCAAGAGTTTGGCAAAAGCCACTTGAGACATCGCCACATTTCGCAGAAAGATCTTGAGGAGTCTTGATAAGAGAAAATGCGACATTACTCACGTAGACACTGTATTCTTGAATCTTGAGTTTCTTTCTATTGTCGTTATCAGTAGGATCAGAAGAAGAACTTGAGATATCAAAAAGATTGAGAAACAAGTGAAGTGTCTAAAGAATCTCCAGTTAGTGGAAGAAAGTAACTTTCCTTAAAATTCAGAAAAAGGAAAAACGCGAATGGCTCATATAGCCATTCTTGGCGAATGCTTTATATCTAAACAATCGAGAATACAGAGTACTTCAATATCTCGTATCGAATCGATGGGTTTACTCTCGCACATTGTGTCGTATCGAAGGCTTTCCTTTAGCTTCGGTGGCACGACGAAATTGACTCGTTTCAAGGGATTAAGTGGATACTGGCTTTTCGAAAAAGGGAAAAAAAGCTTTCATCATCAACTACTCTACTATCACCTTTTTTCTATTGAAAAATCATATTGCGAACATTGTACATTCTCATCAGAGAATCTCTGTTGGAAGTAAAAAGATAGAAATGGATAGAAAAGGATAGAAAAGGATAGAGATGGATAGAAAAAGATAGAAATTTTCCATTAATCCCTAGTGTACAATTTGCATCCATCAAACGCTAACTTTTTCTACCCTTGTGTGTATCTATCGTTTTCACAAGGCTTTATCTTTTCCTATCTCTTTCTATCCACCCCAAAAAATTTCTACCCATTTTCTCTATTTTTTTCTATTTTTCAGTCTATATCTTTCAAAACAATTTGAATATTTTTCTATCTCCCATTTTCAATTTTTTTCTATCCCTAGTTATAAACTTATTAATTTTCATATTTTGTTGTGTTTTAAAAATAAGAATCATTCATCTAAACAAAATCTATCCCTTGTCTATCTAACTCTATCCTTTTCAGTCTAAATCCTAACCCTTTCTATCTCCACCTATCTCTTTCTATTTCCATCTCCATCCACATCAACGCCTATCACTTTCAATCTCCACTTGTCTATCTCTTTCTATCTCTGTATATACCTTTTTATCCCATTCTATCCCCTTGTCAATCGCCGTTCTCTCCTATCTCTTTCCATCCCCACTTCTTTATCACTTTCTATCTCTCTATATATGTCTATCCTTTTCTATCTCCATTTCATTCCACATTCTCGTCTATCTCTATCAATCGCCACATCTATATTCCATACTATTTTTCGCCAATTCTAGTCTATCCCTTTCTGCCTCCTTATCAATCTCAATTCGCGCCTATCTCTTTCAATCCATACTTTACTATTTCTATCTATCTCTCTCCTATTATCGCCTATACTTTTCTATCTTCTTGTCAATTAAAATTCGCTCTAATCTCTTTTAATCCCACTTTTCTCTCCCTTTAAATCTCTTTCCTATCCTCATCTATCCCTTTCTATCTTTTGTCCATCCTCGTTTATCTCTTTGTCAGTCACCATTCTCTCCTATCTATTCCCGTCTATCCTTTTTTACCTATCACTATCTTTTTCGATCTCTGTATATACGTGTATACTGTGTATTCCTTTCTATCGCTTGTTAATCTCCGCCTATCTCTTTCTACCTCTTGTCTATCTCCGTCCATCTTTTTCTATTTTTCTGTGTATCCATCGTTTTTACTAAGCTCTATCTTTTCCTATCTCTTTCTATCCATCCCAAAAAATTTTTATCCATTTTCTCTATCATTTTCTATCTTTCAGTTTATGTCTTCCAGAAACATTTTAATATCCTTCTATTTCCCATTTTCAATCTTTTTTTATCCTTAGTTTTAAACATATTAATTTTCATATTTTGATAATGCATAATATTTTAAATAATTTTAAATACTATCTAATTCTATCCCTTTGAATCTCTTTGTTAAATCTATAATTTATATCTTCAATCTCCTCATTTATTTCTCGTCTATCTTTTAATCTCTTTGTCAGTATAATCAATAACCAACCTCTATCAAACTCCTTTTGTCTCTACCGTGCTGGAGGTAAACGGATTCAAACGAATAGAAATTGTTTATTTGTTTGCATGTAAACTTTACATGCTTTTCAATCATGTTCTATTCTCTGTTAGATTTTAAAATCTTTATCCGGTTGAATCATTTTCAATACGTAAAGTGGAATATAATCTGCCCCTATCGGGTTAAATCCGAACTTTTTATTCTTATCAATCCGTGAGATGGTATCGTATTTATCCGTTTTAATTCATCTTCTTTGAAAAATATTCTATCCTTATGTATCCTTTTTAATCCAACTAAAAATAATATATCCATTTCTATCTGTTTAAATCCGTCGTCAATGTAAAAATATGCTTTTAATATAATATTTTGTGAAGAACGGACTAAAGATGATAGGTAATTAATAAAACGGATAAATTTTTAATCCGTTTAATTTCAGCAGGGTAACATATGATATTCCTTGTTTAGTAAGTCTTTTTGGTTTTTTATTTTCTTGCACTAATTTGATATAATCACAATTAAAAAGTATATAAGTTTCCTGATTTTAATATTTAAAAGAAATTCAAGTAGTGAAAAGAGTTACAAAACAGCGTTGAAATGATTAGGCAGATAGAAATAGAAAAATATATATGGTATAAAAAGATTGAAATGATTGTACAAGTATAGATATGGATAGAAGAATAAGGATTGAAAAAGATGGGCTTTTGGTAGTATATAATTCGAGATAGAAAAAAACATATTAAATTGATCCAATAAAGATAGATATAGATAGAAAGATAAAGATTGAAATGGATAGACTTGATAATATACTTCAAGACAGTTAGAGAAGGATTGAAATTAATATATGTGGATAGATGTGGATAGAAAAGGATTGAGATGATTAGATTAAGGATAGACATGAATTGAATGCCAATGTGGCGATTGAAAGAGATAGGCGTGGATGTGGATTGAAATGGAGATAGAAAAGCATAGACAGATATACACAGTGATAGAAAAAGATAGAGAAATGGGGATTGAAAAAGATTGGAGAGAACGGTGCTTGACAAAGAGATAGAAAGAGATAGATTTGGATAGGGGTGAGATTGAGAAAGGGATTGAAAAGTGGAATTAAAAGAGATTGGAGCGAATTTTGATTGACAAGAAGATAGAAAGGTATAGCGATACTAGAAGAAAGATCGACAGGAATAAAGAAGTGGGGATTGAAAGAGATGGGAGCGAATTGAGATTGACAAGGAGACAGAAAGGGATATACAGAGATAGGAAGAAATAGGCGGAGATAGACAAGAGGTAGAAAGATATAGGAGGAGATAGACAAGAGATATAAAGTGATAGAATCGAGGAGATTCAAATATATAAGCGTGGAAATTGATTGAAATGGAGATAGAAAGGGATAGAGAACTGAAGATTAAAAGAGATAAAAGTGAATTGAAATTAACAAAGAAATCGAAAGGGATAGAAAAGAATATACAGAGATAGAAAGAGATAGGCGGAGATTAACAACTGATAGAGAGAAATATACACGTATATAGAGAGATATATCCCAATTTATCATTTGTCTATCTAACTCTATCCTTTTCAATCTCTCTATTAAATCTATAACTTATATCTTCAATCTCCTCGTAGAAAAAGATTGAAATGATTGTACAAGGATAAATATGGAAAGATTAGTAGAAATTGAAAAGGATAAGCGTGCAAAAGAGATAGGTATAGATTCAAATGATTAGATCAGGGATAGACATGGATAGGAAAGTAGGGATTGAAAAAGATAGGTGCTGCAATAAATTTGCGAAAGGGATATAAAAAGATTGGTGTGGATAGACGGAGAATAAAGAAAGATTAGAGTGGATAGATGGAGGATAGGAAATTATTGGCGAAGATAGACGCAGAATACAGAAAGATAAAAATATTGAGATTCAAAAGGAAAGAGATTATTTTCTTTTTTGTTTTAATCCTGAAGATTGAAAAAGATTCAGATAGATAGACTTTCTATCTTTTCACTTCCAACAGGGATGACAAATGCAGGTGAACGTTTGGTGGGATTGGGTTGAACGAAGGAGTCGATCTCGATCAATTCACGTGTAAATTATCCTGCTGACAAGCCATTGACCATGGGAAGCAAACATGCAAATGCTTCAGCAGATTCCCTCGTGTGTAACTCGGCTCTGCTACACAAGTGATGTCAATTCAATGACTCGTATCGAAGACAGTTGTGGAATATCGTCAGCTACCTCCGGAGCACCCAGTGATCCGGCTCAGTTAAACGGCAATTGGTTCCTGGTTAACCTGTGCTCCCCTATTACTCGTATTTACTCTATACACACTGGAACTCTAAACGCATACTAGCTGTTTCGAAGAACGGGTTCTGACGAGGAATTTGTGAAACTTGCAACTTTGAATTAACTTACTCTACCTCCAGGCGAGCACCTTTAATCGCATCACTCTGCTACGCTTTCTACCCTTCAAGAAATGCACAAAATCATTATTTCCACATCAGCTTTTCCAAATTTTAATTAAGTGTAGTTGGTCTTTTTGAAATTTTTGGTATTGACCTTATAAATTCATTCCCAACAAGTGCAAAAATTTTGATAGGGTTTTCAAAGGATCCTGGCCAGTTTTCCCTTCTTCTGTTGTAGTCCTAATCAGGTTAACTGGCAAGGTCCATACTAGGTTTGTAAAGCTTTGGCAGAATATTATTTTTTTATTTATTTTTCTGAAAACTAAAGTCCTGTTATAAAAGAGAGGTATTAATTATATAGAAACAATAAGTGATTTTAATAAATTTTTTTTTTAATTTCAAAAAAACTTCATGGGAGTTTCAAGATTTTAGAGTATTAAACATTTTTTTTCTTTAATATTTTAAGGAATTTTAAATGACATTAAAGAATTTTAACAGATTTCAAGTAATTAATTAATATCAATCAAATTAGTATTAATGAGATAGAATGAAGATAGAAATGCCGACCAGGGCCTCGTCAGAACCCTATTTTAAATAGGGATCTTGAACTTTTTAAATTGCATCTGTGCCACATATTTTATTTTGTATAATGATTTCGAAAAGGGCTCTTCACTCTAGTTTCCTCTTAACTTCATTTCGTCAGTTCCGCAGAATCTCGTCTGTAGACAATATCTTTTCCGGTTACTTCCATCTTGCAACCTTTAAGTGAATCAGTGGGAAATCTATTTTACTTACGAAATTGATTTACATCTCGCCGTCCTTTGCCCTCCTGCCCCTCCTCTTCCCTTATTCGTTTTCTGTACCTTCTTTTGAAGTTCAGCAGCAAAATCGACAAGCAATCCTCTCGATACCATAGTTTATCGAATCTGAAATTAATTCAATCGTTAAAGCCATTAATTGACCAGTCTGCTTGATACTCTGATAATTGGCTTGATCACTGATTCGAGAGATCCTTTAGCATTTGATACTATAAATGAACTAGGGAGTGATTATGAAACTTTTCCCTTCCACTTCCGCTTTCACTTAACTTTTTGGTTTCCCACTTTTTGATTTTCCATTTTTTTTTGACTTTTTTCAAATACACGTGATTTCAATTTTGACGTTTTAAACGTTTTTCTAAGGGTGTTGGAGCCAAGTTCTAATCTAAAAATCCAATTTCTTCATTTTACTCAAGAAATATTAAATTTTGAATTTTTTTCCCTCTGTAGAATTAATCAATTTTTAACTAGAATTATGCGTACAGAGCGAGAAAATATCCAATTCAAATATTTTTTAAGTAAAATTAAAATATTGAATATTGAAGTTAGATTTTGAACTCTTCGTTTTCTGCAAACAATATTTATCTATAACTTTCGTTGAGTAAAATGGAGAATGGTATTTTGAGCTTAACATTTGGGCCCAACAACCCTTAAGGGATTTCTAGTGAATTTAATGAATTTCGAGGGATTTTATATACACTTTAAGTGATCTATCTCTCTTGCTAGAAAGTCCTATCTCTTTTTATCCCCAAGGCTATTAACTTATTAATCTTCATATTTTAAACATGCATAATAATTTTCTATAATATCACTTTAAATCTTTTGAAATTTTCACTATTCTTTTTAAAATTCCTCAAAATCCTTTGAAATACTTTAAATTCCAAGAAAAACTTGAAAATTTTGTTAAGATCATAAAAAACTCTTAAAATGCACAACAATTTCATTAAATTATTGGAAACCTATTGGAATCCCTTAAAATTTGCTGAAATCTTTTCAAATTCCTAAAATCATCTTTCAATATCCAAAAATTCCACTATAATATTTAAAATCCTATGAAATCCTTTACAATTATTTTACAAAATCGTTTACTAATCATAAAAATCTCGTGAAATTCTTTAAAATTCCATAAAAAGCATCATTAAAATCTCTAAAAAAAAATTTACAATCTTTTAAAAATCAAAAATGACTTGAAATTTGTTTAAATTCTATACTTCTTAAAATGTCAAAATTATTTATAATTTTTACAAGCTTGTTAAAATCCTTTATAATTACTCGAAAAATTGTTTAATTCCTTAAAACACATAAAAAACTTTTATAATTAATGAAAACTTTTCAAAATTCCACAAAATCTTTAGAAAATCATAAAAATCTCGTGAAATCCTTTAAAATTTCTTAAGGAACACTTTAAAATTCCTTAAGATTCTGTAAATTCCCTAAGCTTCATTAAAATTCTCTTAAAATTTAATGAAGTCCTTTTAAAATTCAACTACATCTTTTAAATATTATACAAATCTCTTTTAATCACTTAAAATTCCTAAAAACCTCTTAAAATCCTTTAAAATTATTGAAATTTCTTAAAATTCTTACATGCCTTTTAAAATCCTTTTAAATTCCACGAGAAGATTTATAATTCCTTAAAATCTCTTAAAGTTCTCACAAGTTGCTTAAATTCATTTAGAATTTTTACAAAAAACTTTAAAATTCCTTAAAATATGTAAAGATTTCTTAAAATTTTTGAAAACCTCTTGAAATTCCTTAAACTTATATAAACATCTTTTATAAATCATAAAAATTTTATGAAAACCTTTAAAATTTCGAGAGGAAAATGTATAATTCTTTAAAATAAAATTTAAATAATTAAAATTTCTTCAAATTCTTAGCTGCCGCTTAAAATCCTTTTAAATTCCACGAGAATATTTATAATTCCCCGAAAAACTTTTAAATCCTTTAAAATACGTAAAAAAATTTTTATAATTATTGGAAACTTTTCAAAATTCCCTAAAATTCCACAAAGTTTTTAGAAAATCATAAAAACGTCGTAAAATCCTTTAAAATTATAGAAAATCTCATGAAATCATTAGAAATCTAGAGAATATCGGAGAATACCTGGAAATTATTTATATATAATCCTTCGAAATCTTTGGATAGTTTCTAAAATTTGTTAAATAAATTATAAAAGTTATATATGTGAATTTGAAATGTAGATAGAAAGGGATAGCGAGGTATAGAAAAGAGGGGATTCAAAAAAATAAGCTTCAATGTGGATTGAAATTAAGATAGAAAGAGATAGAGGATATGGGCGAGAGATAGAAGGAGATAGAAACAGATTGAATTTCTATCTCTTTATTACCAGGAGAGGGTATTAAATCAAATTAAAATTCGTCCAAGGAATTTTAATAAAAGCGAGGCGAAAATCTATTTTGAAATTCTCGAGATCAAACGATTAAAAGTGATCCTCGAGGTAGCAGGTATTTATTTAATATTTAGAGCAGAAGTCTATGTATTGAAAGCGTGAATTTGGCGGCTCGCTATTTTAAAATCACAATTTGTGACCCTGAAAGTAAGAAAAAAAAAGTTTGTTTCAAAAATACCGAGATCTGTTTATGAACAGAAATAATTATGTCTGAATCTGACAGAGAGATCTGAAGCCGTCAGCGATTGCTTTATGACTAGTCGAGAACAACGGATTTCTGAAGTTATTCAGTGTCTGGGAAAGTGCCGGAAAGAGAGAGAGAGAGAGAGAGAGAGAGAGAGAGAGAGAGAAGGTTGTTTCGAAGAGCTCGAGCTAAACTCAATACGCCCGAGGCAGAAGTTGTTAGTCTCGTCTCGTTTCTCAAGTTTTGAATCTACAGTCTCACAACATTCAGCTTTAAACGGAGAAAAATCGATTCGAATTTCAATGTCGAGAAATTATAAAGCCTCTAAATAATCCTTTTTTGAATCTGACAAAACGAGAAAAGAAACCGGCTGATAAAATGCCAATTAGAACTGGAAAAGACTTTCTACGCCTTTACTTAATTATCTTAACTTTGGGAGGAATAATTTTCGAATTCGACGTCGAAAGAATTATGTATAAGTTAAGGAAGGGACTTTGATCGATATCCGTTTTTCTCCCTGGCGTAATTAGCTTTTGCGGGTGAAGTTAATGAGCGAAGGCTTTAGTAGTGAAACGGTAGCAGAGTCTGGGGATTATTGTCTGCTGCGGTAATGCGAGCTTACGAGTCTCGGTTTACTATTCAATCGGAAAGCGCACCTCTTTCTTCGAAACTGAAGCTTTATGCCTGCAGCACTCTGTTTTGTTAGTAAAATTTTCCAACCGAGAAACTCTTTCGCTTAATGAATATCGAGGAGCATTGATGCTATCTGAAAAGAAAAACAAAGCAAATTAATATAATAAATCAAGAAAATTTAATATAATTTTCTTCTCACATGCAATTTTGATATTGAAATTTATCAATTCAAAATGATGGACTAAACGTATTTTGATTGAAGTATCAGACGTCTAGTCTCACGATTTTTTTCGATTTATTGGAATAAAAATATCATCAAGAAAAATTTTCCAAAGTTATCTATAACTTTCGTTGAATGAAATGGAGAATGGTATAAAATTTTCCAAATTTCGAAAATTATATTATAAAAGGGTTGTAAAAGATTATAGTAATTATTATTATAGTGATTTTAAGAAATTTCAAGAATTAAAAACATTAAAGGATTTTAAAAAAATATTATTAGATGCTAAGAGATTTTAATTGATTTTAGGGATTCACAGGGATTTTTAAAAGAGTTGAAAATTGTTATTTGTTGAAGTTTCAAACGTCCAGTCTGACGATTTTATATTTTTAAATTTATTGGAATGAAAATATAAAAAAGAACGTTTCCAAAACACACGATTTTTATTTCTTTATTGACAGAAATTTCTACCGAGTGTTGTCCAGAATTTTTTGAAATTTCATAGAATTTAAAAAATTTTTAAAAGATTACAAAAGATTTTAAGTATCTTCAAGGAATTTCAAAGGATTTAAAAAAATTTATAGTGATTTGCTAGGAGATTTTGATTGATTTCGGGGATTTAAAAGGATTTAAAAGTTCAAAGGGTTATCAAAAGATTTTTTCAGAGATTTCACAAGATCTCAAAAACTTTAACTGATTTTAAAAAATTCAAAGGAATTGGAAGAGATTTCAAGATATTTCATGAGATTTTAATGAAATTCCAGGGATTTTAATATATTTTAAACGATTTTAAGAGATTAAGGAATTGTAAAGGATTTCATTTGATTTCATTAGAATTAATTCCTTGAAATTTCTCGAAATCACTGAACCTTAGAACTCTTTTTAAAATCCCATGAATTTTCCTGAAACCTTTAAGGTTCCTATATGAAATCCTCTAAAATACTTTAAAAGTCCCTTGAAATCTCTTAGAATCACGAGCAACGCCAGGTAAATTTCTGCTAGTAAATAAAAAGAAAATGAAATAGTCTTAGAAACTTTTTTTGACATTTTTAATACAGTAAATGTAAAAAAAAAAGAAAATAGCAAAAATTCGTCAGACTAGACGTCTGAGACTTCAACTCAATTACTATCGTTTGATAATATTTTTCACCTCTTGCACCGCAAATTTCTCTCGAGAAACTCGTGTGTGGAAATTCTCCCGTGTAGGAAGAGACCTTCATTCTAATGGACTACGAGACACTTAACGGAAGTAATATTTACCTCACGGTGTAGAGTACCTAGGACGACAATAACGTTTGGCGAAGTTAGATTAAAAGCTTCCCCCCACCCCCCCAAGTGCTAGGGTATGCATCTTTATAATTTCCTTACGAGGGACACCACCTTTCCAGGGTTTGCTTGGTAAGGTATCTTAAGTAAAGGTTCTTCGGAGTCTCATTCCTTCGGGGGTGGTTTGTGATGATGGGGAGGGGTGGAAGGAGTGACTGCGTAAACAACCAGAGCAATTTTCCGGCTTTCCAACACAAGAAGAAGAGTCGAACCAAAGTTTACTGAAAGAGAGTCTGCGACCTCAAGGCACTTATATTGGTGGCAATATTAAATCCTGAAAGAAAATAAATTACTTAAAAAAAAGAAATAAAGAAATACATTAGAAGGAAAAAGAAGCTATTGTGAATTATTGATCAAAATTAACACTTAAAAGTAAAAAAAAAAGCAAGCAATAGTCTGTAGGGGGACGATTATGAAGTTTTTTTATTTCCACTTTTACTTTCACTTTCAATTTGATATTTAGGTTGTTCACTTTTTGATTTTTACTTTTTTCAATTTTCACGATCACGATAAATAAGACATAAATATGCGATCCGCTTACAATTATTTGGTATTGGGTTGAACTTTCAGACGTCTATAATCTGACGAGTTTTTTATATTTATGGGAATAAAAATATCAAAAAATGGTTCCACAATTCTCAAAACCGTAGATTTTTATTTATTTACTAGCAGAAATTTACGAGAGATTGGCCGGAATTTTCAGAAATTTTATAGGATTTAAAAACATTTTTAAGAGACTTTAAAATGATTGAAAAGATCTGAACGTTCAAATGCACGAATTTTTTTATTTATTGAATTTCAAACTCGAAACTGTTTTAAAATATTGATTTATTTGTATTGAATATAATTCTGTATAAAAGAAATTTATAATATTTATTGTTATTTTTAGAATTGGAAAATAATACTTCCTTCATTTGAACGTTCAAAAATTCTAACATTACAAAAAAGGTTTTTTCAGAGATTGCACGAAATTTTAAGACATTTTAACTGATTTTAATTAATTTGAAGGAATATGAAGAAATTTCAAAGATACATCAAGAGATTTGAATGAACTCTGAGGGGTTTTGATAATTTTTAACGATTTTAAGACATTTACAGAAGATTAAAATATTTTTGTAAGAATTTCAAGTAATTTTAAGGGATTCTAAAGGATTTTATTTGATTTTCTTTGAGGAATGTTTTGAAGTTGCTTATAATCAAATAAAATTGCTAAAAATATCTTGAAATTTCCTAAAATCACTTAAAGTCTCTATGATATCCCTTGAAATTCATTAAAGTCACTAAAAATCCCTTAAGGGCGTTGGACCCAAGTGTTAATCTCAAAATTCAACTTTCCATTTTACTCAACGAAAATTATAGTTAAATATTGTTTCGCTCTGTAGCGCTAATCTTTTTTCAACTGTAAGACTTTTCTAATTTTCCTTAAAAAATATTTAAAATAGGTATTTTATCGCTTTGTACGCATAATTCTAGCTAGAAATTGATTAATTCTACAGAGGGAAAAAATTCCAGATTCAATATTTATTGAGTTAAATGAAGAAATCGAATTTTTAGATTAGAACTTGACTCCAACATTTTCCACTAATCCACGACCAAATTAACACCAAATCCTTCAGCAAGGACTCTAAGAATATTTTCTGTTAATCCTCCGCCAGTTATGTTTGCGAATCCTTTAACTAAATTCGTCTTGAGGGCAGGAAGAACTCCTATTGTATAAATTTTTGTCAGTTTGAGCAACTCTCCACCTGAAATAATAAATTGAATCTTTATTTACTAACTCTTCACCCAATTAATTAGTATTTGATTTAAGGTCGTTCAACCCAAGTGTTAAGCTCAAAATTCCATTCTCCATTTTACGCAACGAAAATTTTAGATAAATAATTTTTCGCTCTGTAGCGCTAATCTTTTTTCAAATATAAGACTGCGTACAGAGCGAAAAAATATTTAATATTGATACCTTTTGCATAAAACGAAGAATTTACAATCTGATTTCAAAATTCAATATTTTCATTTTACTTAAAAATATTTGAATTACATATTTTCTCGCTCTGTGCTCACAATTCTAGTTAACAATTGATTAATTCTACGGAGCAAAAAATTCAATATTTGTTGAATAAAATGAAGAAATCGAAATTTTAGATTAGAACTTAGCTCTGACACCCTTACAAAAACGGGAAAACGCCGGGTAAATTTCTGCTAGTAAATAATTAAAAATAAAATTATGTTTTAAAGTTATTTACACTGAAAGTATAATACCTATTATATAATGATTAAAAATTCGTTTTTATCTTGTGGAATGGAAAGGTGAAGGAATTCGTTCTCTGCGAAAAGAGGAGTGAGACTTTTAGAAGTTTTGTGAAAGGCGCGACGGGTTTCCTATTATTCCAGATCTTCGCACTCTACTTCTCGAAAATGGAGGCTGAGCACTCTCAGTTATTAGAACTAGAACAATAATCTTAGCCGAGTAGCAGACGTCGGGTATAATGGCCCGAGAATTGAAGGTGGAATCAGAAGTGAAAAGGTTAAGAGACCTTGCAGCAGTTTTTAAAATTAAATTATAATTACACTATTTAAAATGATTTATAAAGAGAAAACTAGTCAAAATTTATATTAAAGAAAAATAAGTTGATAAAATTAAGAAAGAAAAAAAAAAAAAATATATATATATATATATATATATATGTAAAGGTGGCGGGATTTGAACCCAGGTTTCAATTGGATATATTTTTTCAATTTGGAAATAAATTTATATATATAAATACATTTATATATGTATATAAATAAATTTATATTAAAAAATTTTCAAATTTCGTGCTTTTTTCTAACTTAGATTATCAATTCTAATTTATTTGATCGAAATGTCTAATGCAGATTGAGTATCGACCATTGGCAGATGGTTAAATGTCCGGAGTGCAGGATTGAAGATCCTAAGGGTTATGAACCGATATTGGTCTACGAAATTGTCCATTAGGTTTGAACCACACAATGTAACCGAAGCAATCAAGATTCAGCCGCAACTCCATTAAACCATTTCGATTGCTAATCCTTCAAGAAATTCAATTCAAATATTGTTAAATTAATTTGAAAACATTTTCTTAGAAATATTTCTAATTCAGAATGATTAGTTAATTTCATATTAATTACCCAATAATATTTACTTGAATATAAAAATTAGGACTAAAAAATATAAATATAATATAAAATATAATATAAAAATTAGAATATTAACATTATTTTAATTAAAAAAAATTTTTCTCGAGTAAATAATAGTTAAGTTAAAGTTTTAAAGTTTTTTTCGAAACGTGTCTTCCAGATTGTAAATATAGTCAAAAAATAGACATATAATGATCAAAACTTGTAATTTGCTTAAAATAGCCAAAAAATTAACTTAATTGAATATTTAGTCTGAATGTAGAATTAGGTAAGTGCTCAAACCCCCCTATTGGTAATTTGACGATCTGAGTTCAATTCTTGACATCGAGATTTTTTTCCTCTAGTTATCATTATTGAAGTGAAACTTCTTTGCGCTCGTCTTAGGGGTAAAAAATTGTGAAAGTTTCACTTATGTTGCCTAGCTTAAATCGTATTAAATTTGTGTAAAATTTCACCCCCTCAGTGCAAGAAAAGTGAAACTTTCACGTCAAATTTTTATTTTGATGCTACAGAGTCTCGATCCCTCCAATTCGTTTCTAAATTCGAAAAAAGAAATATCATATATTTTTTTTCAATATTGATTTTAACACGTGCCTATTTTGACTTAGGGGTTTGACACCCCTAACACAACCCCAAGGCACAGCGAGTTAAAAAAAAATAGTTGAAACTGAGTTCTGACCCCAGCAAACTTTTATACCTGTCGCGCAGCGGGGAGCCGCTCTCTGATTGGCCGGTCCCTAACGATACCTGGCGCACAGCGGGGCGCCCCTCCATTCCGGGGACTGGCCAATCAGAGAGCGGCTCCCCGCTGTGCGCCAGGTATAAAAGGCCTCGTCTCGTTCAGGAGCGCTCAGTTCCAATTTTCTACTCGTGCAGCAAACATGGAATACTTCAGGAAATTAATGCGCTTTTTCGGCGTTGGCCAAAATAAAGTAGACATCATCAGCGAACTTCCTTTAGAAGTTAGCCAACTAATATTTCGACGCCTGGACAGCAAATCACTATTGGCTGCTGCTCAAGTATCTCGTAATTGGCAATCAATTTGCCAGTCCGACAATCTGCTAAGACAACAAGCAAGACATCATCTTCGTAAACAAAAAAGTCTTTTATACAAAGGCTGGCTGTCTCGTTCAGCTCCCAAGAAGAGTCTCAAACCGAAAGACCAAGTTCTGCAACCATCTCTTAAAATTCTTAACACCCAGTGCAACTTTGACATTGCTAAGATGATTCCTTCATTCAAAAAGGAATCTTCAGCAATGAGACTCCGTCGATGTAAGAGCCTTCCATCCAACTATAAATTAAATCTTAGAATATAATGACGCAAGCTGGTTCTGCTGAAATATACACCTTAGTATTAACTCTTGACTGGTATTTTTTAAATACCTCCGAGTAGAGTAAGTGTGACTTGAGCCTGCTTGATAGGCTATAAGTATAATTTAAGTATGAAGACGCAGGCTTCTCTGCCGAAGTATACATCTTAATCTTAACTCTTGACTAGTATTTTCTAAATACCTCCCAATAGATTAAAGATAACTTGAGTCTGCTTGATAGGCTCTTATTAAATACAGAATTACTACTGCCTTATTGTTAGTTAATTTCTCTTAAGTTTGACTGATATTTCCTTGCTAATATCTCCACTTAGATTAAAGTGACTACTCTAAATGGTAGTTTCTACTTAGATGTTGACTTAGGCTCTAATAGAATTTATCTACAAATTTAAACTAAATATAGATTTACTAGATACTTAAATTATACTGTGTTTACCATTGAAAGTGGGTACATTAAATTTAAAAAAAGTTGTGTGTTAAAGAACACAAGGCAGAAGTTAAACTTCGGGTGTTGTTCGCGAATGAAAATAATGTAAGTGAAAGATTAAAAATCAATACAAATACTGCCTTGTGTTTTTTTTTTAATTTATTTATGTTTCTTTTTCTTTAAGACACTCGTATATTTGATAATTTTAAGCAAGTTTCAATTTGATATTCACGATTTTTTTGCAATTCTTTACCCATTTATGGTGTATTGGACGATTACTTCGAAGTATATATTGAGGGTTGGTAAGCCGAAGATGAGTGAATCCATGACGACAAATGTTCGAAGGATTGTGGAGACGAAGTAGGGAATCGATCCGAACAATTGGATGCCCCACAGATAGTCAACGGATGTGACATCAGCAGGTGCAATTTCCCGTGCAAATAGCAGAAACCACTAAGCTCGAAATTGTCCTGAATTACCCGCAGCAGACTTACTTAGGACATAATATCCGCGATAATGTTACCTCATAGCAAATCGATTTCCCGAATTTACTACATTTTTTAAGAATCACTCTCAACTACGTTTACTTCATTAAGAAATTTCTCTGCACATTATTTTCCAATCTAAGATCATAATCTAAAAAAAAAAGATTTCCCGTTACTAGAAAAAAATTTAAAAAATAAAATAAAATAAAATAGGATAAAAAAAATGTAAGCGACAGAATTCAAAACCCAAAGAGAGCTTTATACAATTTGGTGTTTAATGTAAGATTTACATATGTAAAGATTTTCATATTAAAAAATATACTCGTAGGCACAGGAAGTTAGAAGTAAAAAGATAGAAAGTCTATCTGTTTGAATCTTTTTCAATCTTCAGGATTAAAATAGAAATAGAAAATGAATCAAAATGTATCAATCCCTATCTATGCCAATCTATTTTTTATCCATGTCTATCCTTGGTCTAATCATTTAAACGCTTATCCTTTTTAATCTCTACTAATCTATCCATATCTATCCTTTTATAATCATCTCAATCTTTTTCTATCCGTTTTACAATCTTCTAAGAAGCCTATCCTTTCCAATCCATACCTTTATATCCACATCTATTCACGTATAATAATTTCAATCCTTCTCTATCTCTTTCAATCCCCACATATCTATCTCCTTCTATCTCTGTATATACCTGTCTATCCCTTTCTATCCTTTTGTCAATTTTAATTCGTTTTTATCGCTTTTAATCTTCAGTCCTCTGTCCCTTTCTATCTCCATTTCAATCTTTACCTTTCAATCCATTTCTATCCTTGTATAGTCTTTTCAATCCTTTCCTATCTCTCTTGAAGTGTATTTTAAATGTATCTTTTTCAATCACTACATTTCTATCCGTGTCAATACTTAATCTAATTAACTCAATCATTTTCTACTCCTTTTACAATCTACTAGAAAGTCTATACTTTTCAATCCATACCTTTGTATCTACTTTTATTCGCGGATAATAATTTCAATCCTCTATCGCTTTTGAAGTATGCTATCAAGTCTATCCATTTCAGTATAGGTTAGTAATTATACTAAATTATATAAAGAGATTGCAAAAGATAGAGTTAGATAAATAAGGGATAGAATGGAATAGAGCTCTTTTGGTTCAGTAATAATGGTTTTCACAACACAATTCCTAAATCCTTCGTTAGCTCAGTGGACAGATTCAAATTTTTTTGTAAGGATAGAAAAGGATAGATAAAGATAGAGTCTAGTGAGTTGTGTTGTAAAAACCAGGATCATTCATCCAAACAAGCTCTATCCCAATCTATTCCTTGTCTATCTAACTTTATCCTTTTCAATCTATTTGATAAATCTCTAACTTATATCTTCAATCTCCTCATTTATTTCTCGTCTATCTATCTCTACCCCTCTCAATCTCTTTGCCAGTAAAATCACTAACTTATCTCCTCCCTATCCTTTCTTAAAAAATAGATGACCTGTCGAGTGTCCGCAGTTTATTCGTGATCTGATTGGTTGAGAGATGGTCACGTGGGATCATCACAAGTGTGTAATGTGAAGTAATTATATAAGCGCGGTGTGATGTTCTAGTTGGAAGAAAAAAAAATAAAAAACGATAGAAATTTTTGGATAGAAAAGGGTAGGAAATTTTTATCCTTTTCTACCCATCCCTACTGTACATTTTGCATCCATCAAACGTTATCTTTTTCTATCTTTGTGTGTGTCCTTGGTTTTTACTAGGCTTTATCTTTTCCTATCTCTTTCTATGCCTGCCAGAAAATTAAAATTTTTTCTATCCATTTTCCTTATCTTTTCCTATTTTTCATTCTATCTCTTCGAAAAAAAATTTAATATCTTTCTTTCTTTCATTTTCAATCTTTGTCTATCCTTAGTTTTAAAGTTATTAATTTTCAAATTTTGAACATTCATAATAAGGAATTTAAGAGTTGTGTTGTAACAATCAGTGTCACTCATTCAAAAGAACTCTATTCCAATCTATCCCTTGTTTAACCAACACTATCTTTTTCAATCTCTTTAGTAAATCTATAACTTATATCTTCTATCTCAGCATATATTTCTCGTCTATCCATCTCTATCCCTTTCAATCTCTTTGTTAGTATAATCACTAACCTATCTCTATTAGACCGCTTTTGTCTCTAACTTATTATAATGACGGTGGATAGGAAATTATTGGCGTAGATAGACGAAGGATACAGAAATATAAAAATATTGAGATTTAAAAGGAAAGAGTTTTTAGTATGTTTGCACGGGTAAAGGTGCTATATTAAATTGTATCATTCATGTAAAAATTGTTTATTCAAAATTGAGTTAGAGACTAAGTTACAAGTGAGTGGTTAAACTAGAATGTTCTAAGTACGCGAAACAGGGTACAAGTACAAACCCGGTCGTACTCTGTTCAAGGGTGGTTTTAGACTGACGAATTAGTATCCAAAAAGTAGTGCTGAGACTTAAGTGCTAGATTCCAACGTTGCCAAAAAGGGACAGGTAATCAAGTTTATTGCGGGAGGATTATCTTATGGCTTGTGCGTGCCGATTAGTCAATGGACCAGTCTTAAAGGTTCCTTAACTAGTGGTCGAAAGATGCTAAGTTTATTGCTTGATGGCGTGCAGACCATCAAAATGTGACCCTGAAAATATAAAATTTAAAAGGCTGCAAGAAAAAGATTTCCCAGCACATGTACAGTATTTAGGAAGAGATTACAAGCTAGAAATTCAAGGTTCCGTTGAAATAGTAAAATGATTCACACTGTCAAACATAGTAGATTAAAAAAGAGATTGAAATAGATTGGCATGGATAGGGATTGATACATATGGATTCATTTTTTATTTCGATTTAATTCCTGAAGATTGAATAATATTCAAATAGATAGACTTTCTATCTTTTTACCTCCAATAGGGCAATTTTAATAGAGAGAGAAAGATTATTATAAAAATTTAAAGAAAAAACTACCTTACGGAGATTCGAACCCTAGGAGCCTCTTCACTTTTTCAAAACTTAGTTGTTAATTAATTTATATATTTATTCTCTTAGTGTTCTGGAATTATATTTGATGTGATAATTATGTCTTCAATATTATATTAAAGATATAACTCAATTTTTATTTCAAACTATGAGGATTTTATTTTATTTTTTCCTCTAAATTAAGGATTCTTTGTTCGAGTGGAAGTCTTTGAAGCAATATCAGTGGTATGCAGAAAGCGGGGAATAAATTCATCCATCGATACTTGACGCGTGCTCGAAACCTCGAATTGCGTCGTCAGTCAGCAGTTTTTTTTTCAGGAAGCATCGGAATTAGAAATTTCCGTCGACGTTCCTGCAAGTGAGTCAGCGACTTCACAAAAATCGAATTATTATCTCCGCCAGACTGAAAATCTCTTTGATCGTCTATCACAAATACTCTAACCCTTTACATTGATAAAAGCAAAAAAAAAAGGGTTCATAAATATCAAAAATCGATAAAAAGTAATACCTCAGGAATCGAACCTTGGTCGTCAGAATATCAATCTTATACTTAATCACTTACTATATTTTTTGGTCTTTTACCATTTGTTCGTGTTTGTTGAAATTGTATACTTTAGAGGCAAATCTGCAGGTGAAATAATATACAATAGGAGGAAATAATTTTTTTTATCTGATAGATGCAGAGACAAGTAAAGGAAGCTTTCTGGATCAGGAAGTCTTTCAAGAACAGAGGAAGGTTCTCTGTGTGGAAAATACGCGATATAAAGGGAAGGTCGTAATTAAAAGAAAATATCGACCGGCTAGCCGCAAAGGTTTTAGCAGCGGTAAAGACGATACTTAGACATCAAAGGCAATACTTTCGAGTAGCGACTTAAGCTCCTTTGAGTCTCACGGAATTGGCCCAGAATCCTCGTAGTAAGAACCGTTAGACTTTCTAAGAGAGTATAGCAGAAAATAACCCTGTCCAGTGGCGTAACGATCTCGTATTTGTAACCAATTAATCATCAGTTGGGAATAAATCGGTACCGTAAGGAGAGGGATTAACCCCCGTAAGAGAGGACAGGCTCTTCCGTGATAAATCGCACTTCTTTTTCCCCTCTTTGCGTCGCGGCGGCCATTTATAATATTGGATTACGCCATCAGTCGAAGTCAACCTGTCTCGCTTATCAAATGTGTACGGACCTTTACTCTTCCTCAAAATCGACAAAAAATTTTTTAGCAAAAAATTCGGAAGAAAAGGTTCAAATATGCAGAAAAGAACCTAGATTCAGAAAGAGGTAGAGAGGTGTAAAACTTACACCTCTTGGTTGGAAGTAAAAGTTTATCTATTTGAATCATTTTCAATCTTCAGAATTCCCTATCATATTTAATCTACAAGAATTTCTTTCCTTTTCAATCTCAATATTTCTATCTTTCTGTATCCTAGGTTTATCTTTGCCAATAATTCCCTATCCTCCATCTGTCCACATCAATCTTTCTTTATTCTCCGTCTATCCACACCAATCTATTTCTATTCTTTTTACAATCTATTACAGGGTCTATCTTTTTCAATCCCTACTTTCCTATCCATGTCTATCCCAGGTCTAATCATTTCAATATTTTTCTATATCTCTTTAAGTATAGTACCAAGACTATCCATTTTAATCTTTTTCTACCTATCTTTAAATATACTACAAAGTCTATCCATTTCAGTCTTTAACATTCCTATCCATTTCTATCCTTCTATAGTCTTTTCAATCCTTTTCTATCCCTCTTCAAGTATATTAGCAAGCCTTTCCTCTTCAATCACTACATTTTCATCCATTTCTATCCTTAATAAAATCATTTCAATCTTTTTCTATCCATTATACAGTCTACTAGGAAGCCTATCCTTTCCAATCCATACCTTTATATTCACGTATAATAATTTCAATTCTTCTCTATTTCTCTTGAAGTATATCTATCTATTTTTTAATCACCGTTCTCTTCTATCTCTTTCTATCTCTATATATGCCTGTCTATCCCTTTTTATCTCTTTGTCAATATTAATTTATTTTTATCCCTTTTAATCTTTAGTTCGTTATCCCATTCTATCTCCATTTCAATCCACATTCACACTTATCAGTTTGAATCTCCTTTTCTATCCCTTTATATCTCTTCTCTATCTCTGCCTATATCTTCCTATCTCTCTTCTATCTCCGCCTATCTCTTTCTATCTCTATATAAATCCCCATCAACGCCTATCTCTTTCAATCCATACATCTATCTATATTCCTTCCTATTTTTCGCCTATTCTAGTCTATCCCTTTCTGTATCCTTCTCAATCTCAATTCCCACTTATCTCTTTCAATTTAAACTTCTTTATTCCTGTCTATCTTCGCTAATAATTCCCTATCCTCCATCTATCCACGCTAATCTTTCTTTATTCTCTGTCTATCCACAGCAATATTTTTATATCCCTTTCGAAATATATTGCAGCGCCTATCTTTTTCAAAACCTACTTTCCTATCCATGTCTATCCCTGGTCTAATCATTTGAATCCTTGCTTATCTCGTTTACACGCTTATCCGATTCAATCTACTAATCTATCCATATCTATCCTTGTATAATTTTTCCAATCCTTTTCTATCTCCCTATAAGTTTACTACCAAGTATATTCATCTCAATCCTTTCCTATCTCTCTTGAAGTGTATTATCAAGTCTATCCTTTTCAATTTTTATCTTTATATCTAAATCTATCTTTGCTGGATCACTTTAATACTTTTTTATCTCTCTGGAAGTATACTGCCAAAATCCCATCCTTTTCAATCCTTATTCTTCTGTCCAAATCTATAGGTGTACAATCATTTCAATCTTTTTATATCATATATACTTTTCTATTTCTATCTGCCTAATCATTTCAACTCTGTTGTGTGTCCTTTTGCAACTTGAAATTTTTTTAAAGTATAAAATCATGAAACTTATATACATTTTAATTATGATTATCAAATTAGTGCAAGAAAATAAAAAAATAAAAAGACTTACTGCCCTGTTGGAAGTAAAAAGATAGAAAAGGATAGAGATTATTGTAGAGATAAAAATAGATTTGCATGAATAGGGAAGAATACATTTGGATACATTTTTCAAAAGAGGCCTGATAGAGATAGTGATTATACTGACCAAGTTATAGATTTACCAAAGAAATTGAGAAGGATGGAGTTAGATAGACAAGGAATAGATTGGGGATCAAAAGAGATAGAAAATTTTGATTGACAAGATGATAGAAAAGTATAGACGAGAATAGGCGTGAGATAAAAAGGAATAAAGAAGTAGGGATTGAAATAGATAGTAACGAATTGACTTTGATAAAGAAATAGAAAGGGATAGACGAGAATAGGCGAGAGATAGGAAGGAATAGGGAAGTGGGGATTCAAAGAGATAAGAGCTATTTTGAATAACCAGAAGATAGAAAGAGATAGAGCAAAATTTGATTGAAAAAAGATAGAAAGAGATAGACATGGATTGACAAGAAAGAAAAAGAGATAGATGGAGATAGAAAGGGATAAACAATCTTTATAGACGAGAATAGGCATGAGATAGAAAGGAATAGAGAAGTAAGGATTAAAAGGGATAGGAGCGAATTGAGTTTGATAAGGAAATATAAAGGGATAGACAAGAATAGGCGTGAGATAGGAAGAAATAGAGAAGTGTGAGGATAGAAAAGAAATTAAAAGAGATGGAGTAAACTTTGATTGAAAAGTAAATAGAAAAAGATAGACGGGGATAGGCAATAGGTTGAAAGAGATAGACGTGAATGTAGATAAGCAAAAGGGAATAGAAAAGAGGAGATTCAAATAGATAGGCGTGGAGGTGGATTAATATGAAGATAGAAAGAGATAGACAGGTATAAGCGAAAGGTACGAGTAGAATTGGATAAACAATCTTTATCCCTTTCTATCTTAGGGATAGAATGAGATAGAAAGGGATAGAAAGGGATAGGATTTTTATTTTGTTAATTTCAACAGGGTGACCACCCAAACTCAATTCCCAGTTTTGATAAAACAGATAAATACATTTACCAAGTAATTTCGGGCATAATTAATAATTCTGAATAAATTACGAGCTCATTCCCATCAGCCATGCTCGTTCTACTTTCGTTTATTCGATTATAAGTGAAATCAATTTTCAGAAGGGTTTCAGGCCGACGAGTGACCGACGAGTTGCTCATACGTACATACCATGTAATCCGTTCATCGACGCAAAATGGTAGCGCGTAATACGTAATCCGGGAGGCTGCCTGCATAATCGACCGTGGAATTGAATTCTATCAGCCGGTACTACCTCCCCCCACCTCAAAACTACTGTACCATTCGAGGCTCAATTCGCTAAGTCTCTTGACTATCTCTGTCTCTATTCGTCCCTTCCATTAAGTCAGCTGGATACGAATGCATCGAGATTGCTATTAATGCATTCAGCTATGCATTCTGCAATTTACTCTGCAAAATCGCTGCTCGCTAACTGCGCTCTATTTACGCTACTTTTTAATGCGATTTTTTTTTTAATTCTGTTTTAAAGATTTTAGACAGCGAGATGTTCAACGTAATTTAATTGGGAGAGATCAGACCGTTATGCTAATTTATAATCAATAAAGTTCTATTTTTATTTATAAATATTATTACTCTTAGGAGTAAACTTTTTGATTTTTCCTCTTTCAGACCATTTTACTTATAATTTTGCTTGAAATAGCCGGATCATCAGTTTAACTCAATATATTAGTTTAAATGTGTAGAAGTAGGTAAGTGGTCAAGTCCAAAAATTGACGATGTGACGATCGGGGTTCGATTCCCCGGGTTTGAGTTCTTTTTTTTCTGTGTTTTATTGTAAGGGGTTTGTATTTTTCTATTGTTTCAACGCACTTGGAATATACTTTTCACGATTTATTCAATTTTCGAGTTTGTTTATATAAATAGAGAAAACATAATGATAAATAATAACTGTTTGATAGCAGTAAATTTCGAATAATTGTTACCACTTCGATACTAAACTTGCAAATACGAATATGTATTTGATTCGGTTATATCATCAAGTGTACAATAGAGAGCGCGAAATTGGATCCTTTGCGAGATCCCATCGAGCACGGAAATGACTGAACAATCAAATATTAATTCCACATAATCCAGTTTAGTTATTATCAAGCATGCTTAAAAACTTCAATATTTGATTTGTGGAAATTCGAAATTGTTAATGGATCCTTCAATGTATTATAATAACACAAAAAAAATATTATATATCCCAATATCTAAAAAACTGATGCTACAATATATCTCGAAAATAACAAACACACTTTTGTCGAAAATATGACCTGTTCGAAGTTAAGAGATAGAACTCCTATCCCTTTCTATTTCCATTTCAATCCACGTTCACGCTTATCTCTTTGAATCTCCTCTTTTCTATCCCTTTCTATCCCTTGTCTATCTCCGCCTATACCTTTCTATCTTTTTCTTAATTAAAAATTTACTATAATCTCTTTTAATCCCACTTTTCTGTCCCTTTCTCTATCTCTACCTTTTCCTCATCTATCTCTTTCTATCTCTGTATAAACATGTCTATTCCTTTCTATCTCCCTGTCAATCACAATTCGCTCTTATCTCTTTCTATTCCCACTTCACTATCTTTTTCAATCTCTGTATATACGTGTATATTCCTTTCAATCACTTGTTAATCTCCGCCTATCTCTTTCTATCTCCGTATATTCTTATCTATCCCTTTTTATCTCCATTTTAGTCCAAGTCAAGCTTATATATTTGAATATCCTCCTTTCTATCCCTTTATATATCTTTATTCCTGTCTATCACTCACCTGTTATCGTCTATACCTTTCTATGCTCCTGTGAATCAAAATTCGCTCAAATCTCTTTTAATACCACTTTTCTGTTTCTTTCAATCTCTCCCCTATCCTCATCCATCTCTTTCTATTTAATTATTTCATTAATTTGTTATTTGTAACAAATTGAGAACATCTACATATATTGGAGGCGTGAACTTAGCAGTCATATATATTCTTCCAATTTATTCTTAAATGAATAAGTAAAATACATCTATAAGATAGAGCAGATCGCATTAAAAGATAAAGGGATGGAACCAAGACTTATGAAAAGGGAGGTTGAAAGAAATAGGCGTTAATGTATATGTTGAGATGGAAATAGAAAAAAGATAGGCGTTGATGTCTACTGAAATGGAGATAGAAACAGATAGACAAGAGATAAAAAGAGATAGAAAAGAGGAGATTCAAAGAGATAAAAGCGAATTGAGATTGACAAGAAGATAGAAAGAGATAGACAGGTATTTACAGAGATAGAAAGATCTATTTCTTTATATGTCATTTTTCTATCTGTCAGAAATGGGAATTGAAAGAGATAGGCGTTGATGTGGATTGAGATGGAGACAGAAAGAGATAGGCGGAGAGTGACAAGAGATTGAAAGGGTGTGATAAGAATAATAAGTATGTACAAAATATTGTAGTTATGAAATTATTATGCATGTTTGAAAAATGAAGATTACTAAGTTAATAAGGAAGAGATAGCCTTGGGGATAAAAAGAGATACGAATTTCTAGCAAGGGAGATAGAATTAGGGATAGAAAGGAATATAATTTTTTTGCATAGAAATAGACTCAGGGATAGAAAAAGATAGCTATTATTAGACACAGGAGTAGACTAACAATAACATATAGGAAGAAATAGATGTCACCTACCGGGGATACAATGGTGGATAGAAAGGAATAGCGTTTTTGGGGATGAAAAATAATTACTTGGAAGAGATACAAAAGTTTACTTTCCCTTTACTTTCAGCAGAATGATTTGTTTTAATAATAAAGATTCTAGAATTTTCGACTTGCTTTCAGTCTAATTAGAAAGGATTAATTTTGGAAAAAAGTATCTTAAAAATTCTGCAAGAGAGGGAATTCGAAGGTAGTCGGATTACTATAATCGGAATTCGAAAGTTTGATGTCTAATTTGAGGGAAGAGAGCCTCTTTTCGATGGTATCACCCTTGGGATCCGCGGAGCTTCATCCAACCTCTGGCGACGGCTTATCAGTTATCGGCTTACGCAAGAAGTTTTGATTTATGTATGTATATATACCTCGGTAAAAAGAAACTTTTTAAAACGAGCACGCTCGCGAGAACTTTCCCGTTTATAGGAAACTTTTTCGCGAACGTTGCTTTTTCCAAGAGAACTTTAAGGAAGTCCCCCCTCCAGTACCATTTCAAGATCTTGTTGCTTGTGCCCCCTCCCCCTGTCCCATCAGCCTCTAAATCCACCAACATTTCGGTAAATACGACCGAGTCAGGTAATTTTAACCTGGTGTGAAAGTATGCCAGCATGGGAAACTTTTCACGCCTGAACTTTGAATCATAACTCTCGCAATGAAATTGCATATTTTTCCATAGATTTTTGCTCCTCGGGCATAATCCGAGTTTCAAGTTATGGGAACGAGTCGTAGTAGTGAAGTAAAGAAAGAAATATTGAAGTTAAACATTTTTTTTGAGAAGTTGGAAAATTTGCATAAGAGGAGAACAACGACCGTTAAGTTCTCTAATTGGGTTCGAATCCTGGCGATTTTATAATTTTTTTTTTTATGGTGAAAAGAAGGAAAAATTTATTTTTTTAGCTTTATAATAAGTATTTGGATCCAACTTGATTGAAAACTAGTATTGATTGGCAAAATGAAATTATAAGCACCTAAAAAGAAATTATTTAAGAAAATAAAAGAAAAAGAATGATAATAAATATGTAAAATGGATGAGTTTGTTGAGGATTAAAAATTAATTAGGATGAGTAGTCGAGGGAAGGAAATTGTCCTTTGATTTTGATCTCTAGCTTGAAACTCTCTTTCAAAATATGACTGTCTCTCGAGTTGCAATCCTTTAATCCAGAATAAATTAACCCACGGGATAAGAGATTTGCAGAAGAGTGGATAGTCGTGACTTCTAATTGGTGCTGTTATCTGCGGACCTTATCCTTGACAAAGAAGCTACTTATAAGTTATAACAAGCCACTTCTGGCTTGTAAAAGATGGTAAAGAAGAATTAATTGTAGACAAAAAAAAAATTATAAATGTAAATAAATTATAAATAAATTATAAACAAGCGACCGACTTAGAAATTATGCTGTAATAAATATCACTCTTCCACGCTTATCTCTTTGAATCTCCTCTTTTCTATCCCTTTCTATATCTTGTCTATCCCCGTCTATCTCTTTCTATCTGTTCGTCAATCACCGCTCTCTCTCTTATTTTTTTCAATCCTCTCTTCTCTATCCCTTTCTATCTCTGTATATACCAGTCTATAAATTTCTATGTCCTTTTTAATCTTAATTCGCTTTTGTCTCTATTAATCTCCAGTTCTCTATTCCTTTCTATCTCCATTTCAATTCACATCCACGCTCATTTCTTTGAATCTCCTCTTTTCTATCCCTTTCTATCTCTTGTCTATTCCCGTCTATCTCTTTCTATCTTCTTGTCAGTCACCGTTCTCTCCTATCTCTTTCAATCACCTCTTCTTTACCTCTTTCTATCTCAGTATATATCTGTCTATAAATTACTATCTACTATTCAATCTTAATTCGCTTTTATCTCTTTTATCTCTTATATCTCTTTTAATCTTAAGCTCTCTATTCATTTCTATTCACATTCACACTTATCTTTTTGAATCTCCTTTTTTCTATCCTTTTCTAAATTCTTTTCTCTGCTTTTCCTAAATAAATTTTCTAAATCAACTTGAATAGAAAGGAGTATTGAAACAAAGAGAAAGACATTCAAGAAGACAAGTTTAGAAATAGGCTGGGAGAGAAATCAGGAAATTGAAACACATAGCAGTATATATCGATTGACAAAGAAATAGAAAGAGATAGATGAGGATACGGGAAAGATTGAAAGGTATAGATAGAAAGGTATAGACGATAATAGGAGAGCAATAGATAGGAATAAAGAAGTGAATATTAAATGAAATAAGAGCAACTTGTGATTGACAAGGAGACAGAAAGGGATAGACA